>JAKWJD010001760.1:28021551-28315001 GCA_027705065.1 Solanum peruvianum
ATATGATTAACTTTTAGTCATGCTTGGGATGTTATTTCTTGATGATAGGGTTGTAATAGATCATGGGTTCAAAATGTTGGGATATATTACTATTTGAGTTAGTAAGGTTGTTTGGTTGATTGGTATGACTTGCTTGACTATGCATGAGACTTTTAAAAGGGAAAAAAAATGGCATGTTTTGAATAAATGTCCCTCTTTAGAATTGTTTCTCGTATACGTTCATATGGTCTCAGACTTAGTACATGTGGAGTACTAACCCCATTTTCTTCCTTTTTCTCAACCATTTAGTTCGGGTCGTTAAAGTTTTTTGGAAGGCAATTTGAAGAAAACTTGGATCTTTGATCATCCAAGTAGGGGTAGTCCTTATTGTCTGAGGGCGTGACCCATATTCAAGCTTATGTTGTTGTTTTTATTATTAAGACTCTTGTGTCTATCTCTTTTCATTTGAGTACGTTTTGTATAAGCCTATAAGTGGCTTCTTTACATTGATGTATGGCTATGCCCGAATTGCGATGATCTTTAGATAGTATGAGATTGAGACAATTCTTAAGACTATGTTCTAACTTTGTTATATATGTGTGGGTAATAAAAGTATTAGGCTATGTAACTTTCTCACACGAAGGTTCTATGTATACTCGATATATATATAAATATATATTATGTTTATGTTTGCGATCTATCAAAACCTCCAAGTAGTAGACTAATAAAAGTCTTAAAATTTTCTTCTAATTTCGACTTATGAATGTGGTGATGTAAGCTAAGAGGCTAGTCATAGTACTATTAGAAGATGACCTGTTGTTTACGTCTAGGTGGCACCCGAGTGACAAAATTGGTATCAGAACATGAGGTTGAATTATCTTAAAGTCGGTGTCTCTCTCTACCACGTCTATGTAAGTTCATGTTCATAATTGTAAAGCGCACCATACTTCGGGATAGGGACTAACATTATTCCTAGGAAACTCTCACTGTCTGGGAAATCTATTATCGTGCAATTAAAGTATATTCACGGTGTTCTTGTGCATCATATCATATTGTTTTGCTTATACGAAAGTGAAAACTCAAATTAATGCAGCAATACGGTATAAAGAATAGATCGCCAACGCACGATCTCTTGACCATGGTGATCAAGTTCCTTTCTTGAGGTAGGTTAGGATGATGACCTAGTCCCGGTGAATCCACTATCTTTGACATGTTGATGACATAAGGCCTCTCTCTTCTAAATGGCCCAGGCCATGATTACCCAAGCACAAGCCGCCATCGCTCAAGCCCATGATATGATATCCCAAGGAAACAAGGAGGTTGTGTCATGTCCTCATAACCAAGTCACTACTATGGCTTCCGTCTAAGAGATTTCACTCGGATGATACCTCCTACATTCTACGAGTCTACTGTTGAGGAAGACCCCCAAGAATTTATCGATGAAGTTTATTAGTTACTTTTGGTTATGGGGTTGTCCACAAGTGAAAAGGCCATTTGCCAACTTATCAACTTAAATATGTGGCTCAAGCATGGTTTGTGCAATAAAGAGTCCCTTGAGAGGTGGTACTTTTACTTGGGAGATCTTCAAGAAGGATTTATTGATCGGGTCTTTCCTAGGGAAATGAGGGAGGCCAAAGTGGTGGAACTCATCAACCTTCGCCAAGGAGGTATGAGTTTTAATGAATACTCTTTAAAATTCAGTAAATTGTTGAAATATGATCCTTCTTTGGTTTCTAATCTTCGAGATGAAATAAGCCGCTTTGAATGACGGATGATTTAAAATTGGAGTTTCATTCGGCTATGTTACACAACAACATGAACATTTATCGTCTTATGGTGCATACCATGCATGTAGAATACGAAAGGCCTAGGAGGAAGAGTAATGATGCTAAGACGTCAAGATCTTTTTATGGAGGTTCTTTAAAGAATAGACTTGAGATACAAGACCAACCTATATTTAAGAAGAATGTTTCGAGTCAAGTCCCTTCCAAGTTACCAAAGTCTAGTTGTGATAGGGTGTATAAACCTATGTTCAATAAGGGAAAAGGTACTAAGTCACCAACCGAGAAGCCAACTTGTGGAACGTTTGGCAAGAAGCACTATGGTGATGGACTTAAGGAGACAAATAATTTTATTGGTTTTGGGAAGAGTGGGCAAAAGGTTAGAGATTGCCCTAATATGAAGAGTCAATACAAGGTTAGTGGTAAAGCTCAAGCAAGTGGTTCCAATGAGGATCCCTAAAAGTACCGATTCTTTGATCTTTACTTTAGGGATGAGCAAGAGACTTTTTCATACATGCTGACCGGTACATTGAAAGTCTTCTCTATTAATGTATATGACTTACTTGATCCCGGTGCTACTTTATCATTTATTACTTACTAGATAGCAAAAAAGTTTGATATTTACCCGATATTTTGAATGAACCTTTCAGAGTGTCTACTTCGGTGGGTGAGTCGGGCTGGCAAAAAGGGTGTATAAAAATTTCCTATAATATTCCCAAAAGAGTATCTTATATTGAACTAGTAGAACTCGATATGCCTGATTTTTAAATTATATTGTGTACGGATTGGTTGCATACTTCTTTTGCTTCAATTGATTATAAGACAAGGGTGGTGCAATTTAAATTTCAAATATGAACCCGTTGTAGAGTGGAAGGGGGGAAATTCTATTCCATGAGGTCATATCATCTCTTTTATAAAAGCATGCAAAATGATGTATATATTTGTCTATATTATATTGTAAGAGTCCTAGATCTTGACTCTGAAATTCCTCCCATTTAGTCGGGCCCCGTAGTTAGTGAATTTCCGGAGGTTTTTCCTAATGACCTTCCCATATTGCCCTGGAACGGGGATATTGATTTTATTTTCAATTTGCTACGGAAAGCAAATCTTATTTCAATTCCTCCTTATCAGATGTCTCCAACTAAATTGGAAGACTTGAAGGCTAAACTCAAAGATTTACTAGACAAAGGCTTCATAAGACCTAGTATTTCTTCATAGGGTACTTCGGTTTTGTTTATGAAGAAGAAAGATCAGTCCTCACGAATGTGGATTGACTACCACCAACTTAGTAAAGTCACAATTAAGAACAAGTATCCTCTCCCTCTGATTGTTGACTTGTTTGTCCAACTCTAAGGGGCAAGCTACTTTTCAAAAATTTACATAAGGTTGGGATATCATCAACTTAGGGTGAGAGGTGAGGATATATCAAAACGGTCATTCCAAACTGGATATGGTAATTATGAGTTCTTAATATTGTCTTTTGGTCTCATTAATGCTCCTGTGACATTTATGGCCTTAAAATATTGAGTGTTTCGAAATTACCTAGATTTATTTTTCATTTTCTTCATTAGTGAAATCTTAGTATATTCGGAGAATAAGAGTGATCATATGGGTCATTTGAGGGTGGTATTGCAAACCCTTAAAGGACATCAATTATTTGCCAAATATATGAAGTGTCAGATTTAGTTGAGGTCAGTGACATTTCTTGGTCGTATTATCTTTACTGAAAGAGTAGAGGTTGATCCAAGGAAAATTAAGGCGGTGAAAATTGGCCTAGACATTTGACTCCAAAGGATATTAGGAGTTTCATGGGTTTTAGCAGGTTATAGGCGGAGGTTCTGGATGTTTTTGCATCCATTGCATCTCCCTTGACTACTTTAACCCAAAAGTGTAAGATATTTTAGTTGTTGGAGGCATGTTAGAGAAGTTTTCAAATTTTCAAAGAAAGGCATACATCCGGTCCTTATTTGACCTAACCGGAGGGTACAAAGGGTTTTGTTGTGTATTGTGAGGCATCCCGAGTGGGTTCGGTCTATGGTCTTATGCAACATAGGAAGGTGATAGCCAGTGCTTCTAGGCTAATTATGGTACATGAGCGAAACTATCCAACTCAGGACCTTGAGTTAGCAGTTGTGGTATTTGCTTTGAAAATATGGAGGAATTACATGTGGATAAACATTTGCATTTGGTGGAGTTTTATTATTATAATAGCTTCCATTCATATATATTTATGGCTCCCTATAAAGACTTGTATGACAGGGGGTGTATGTCTCCTATAGGGTGGTTTTAAGTGGGTGAGCCTTTGCTTCTTGATCCCGACTTTATCAATAACACTTTATACAAAGTTCATATCATAAGGAACCGGTTGAAAACGGCCTATAGTCGATAAAAGTCTTATGCCGATCATAAGAGAAGCGATTTGGAGTTTGAAGAAGGTGATAAGGTGTATTTTAAAATTTCACCAATCAAAGAGGTGGTTAGATTTGGCAAGGAAGGGAAGTTCAGTGCTCATTATGTTGGTCCCTATGAACTTTTGCAAAGGGTTGGTAATGTTGCCTATGAATTGAAACTTATTTTTGAATTGTCTCCGGTTCATCAAGTTTTCCATGTTTCTTTGTTGAAGAAGTGTATTGATGATACCGTGTCACGACAGGATTCTAGACCCAGACGAGACCGGCGTCGTTAACCTGTCTGAGTTAACAGACAAGCCTACATACGTCGTCTTTACTTCATCATGGTTAATTTTAGTAGAAAATCTAAGCTTTTGTTTAATTAAACATTATATTGGAAAACATTGATCTCGCATAATACTATCTATGTAAAGTCATAAGCGTTCACAACAACAATCTAAATAAATATAATTAAATGAAGGATATAATCATAAATATGGAGTTTCTAAAATGGCAGAAATACAACGTTTGAAAGTAAATACGAAAGAAACGCTAGTGGAACATACTCCACTAGCTCAGCTTACGTCTATGCTAGAATATACCAGTAAGCATCCTCGAAAGTATGAGGTCGTACAAAATAGGGATGAAAGCTCCACGTCCAGATAACTTCTGTGTCGAATCGTAAGCTCTAAAGTCCAGCTCTACCTTCACCTAAAAGTAGATAAATGTATGGGATTAGTACACACTTTAACTAAGTTGGGAACATGCAAGCGCACACCATGAACATGCATGATTTAGAAAAGTTCTCTCCTAATGATATGACCTATGAAAAGTCATGTCAGTGGACTTGCAAAAATTTTATTAGGAAAGTATGCCATGAGAGTAACATGAATCATCATACGTATCATATTGCACACAACAATAACATATTGCATATAGCACATAACATATTACATATAGCACATATTATAGTTCATTTCGTTCGTTCGTATGCCATGAGATCTTGGAATCATGGACTTAACGTTAGGACATCCCAAAATGAGGGCTCAACATATGAGACCTCAATTAGTGATCCTTCTTTAGAAAACATAGAGTCTGCTTCATTCATTCATACGTACTTCATTTCATTTCATTCATAGGCTAGTGTAAACACCACCTATATCTAGGATGTAGTTTAAGACGCTCATTGGGTTCACTATTCATTGACTAAGAATGACCTAGTGTAGTTACATAAGTCTAGTTCACCTCTTGATTATCCTAACCAAACACCTTTTGTATCGTTCATTTCATTGTGTGCATTACATAAGGCTGGCCTCATTCTTTTATTGGAATCTTTAATACTAACCGACATAGATCATATGAGCTCCATGAAATCCTGTTTCTACCCCACACTAAAAAGTGGTAGAATCACCTGCCAAAGTGAAACCAAAAACATGCTTGCATATATAGGAGATTCAACCCTGCTAGGCTTCTCCTTCTCCTCACGACCCTTCAAGGCGTAGAATCGGTTCCTCTTAAGAGGCTCGGCTACAGTAGAATTCTGGGGATTAGGCTAGCCTAAGTATTACCTCTAGCCTGACACCTATATTGTGGACAGTCCCTAACCATGTCTTTGCTTTTTTCTATACCAAAACAGACATTTGTGCCTAGTCTGCACTCTCCAGTGTGAATACATCCACACTTTCCACATTGTTTTCTAGGATAATGCACATCACCTCTATTTTCCTTCTTTTACTTGGGTCTGCCTCTTCTAGGTGTTGCATTCCTTTGACAGTTTGAGTCCACAAAGCTCTAACCCCCCTTCTTAAATCTGGGCTGGTCAGGAAATCCAAAAGTGCTCGTGCCACCACCTCTGCTAAAACCTGTCTGGTCAGAAGGGTTAGGCCTCCTGAGCTCATTGACTCTCCTCTTCTTCCTGCTGTCCTCAATCTGCTGGACATGCACCATCAGCCTAGACAAGTCCATGCTATGATGAAGTATCGCATCTTGAAACTTCTCCTCCAATTCCTTTGAGATCCTTTTAAGGAACCTGCTCATCTCATACCTGGACAATTTAATAAATTTAAGGGAATACTCCCTTACAGAAATTGAGCCCTACTTAAGGTTTATGAAGTCCTCAACCTTAGCATGTCCCATCTATCTGGGGAAGAACCTCTCTAGAAAAGTTGTCTTAAATAGCTCCTATGTGATCTTTCCTCCGCACAAAGCTCGGCTATCCTGCCAGTTCTTGCACCAGGATTGTGCGACATCCTTTAGTAGGTAGGAATCCAGTTCACCCTTCTCAGTATATGTGGCCCCCATGGCAACCTAAATATTCTGCGCCTCATCCATAAACTCTTGTGGATCCTCTTAAGTGTTGGACCCTGTGAAAATAGGTGGATTCACCCTTTTGAATTTCCATAGTCTGTCTTCCATTCTACGTGCTGGTGAGTTCTCTTCCTAAACTTCTTGCTTGTTGGCCTGGGCCGTGATAGCATGAGCCTGCACAGTGATGGCTTTAGCATCTATGCCAAAACTGTCCGCACCTGCGCATCAGTCAACCCAACTCGATTAACTGGCATGGCCACTCCTACAGTTGGAGCCTGTGGAGGAATTTGGTTGCCCCCAACGACTGCTTCTACTCTCACCCGACCATCATTCTTTTTTGTGTTCATTTTCTGAAAAAGATAAGAATTGATGTGAGATACACTCATACCACCAAGAAATCTGTCATTCGAGAAGGCATGATAAGATCAGAAGAAGGGAATTTTCCTATGCATCATGTAGTCTCTAATTAAGGATAGTGGTGCACTTCACTATCATGACTTAGAAACTACTAAGTGTGGTTATGTGAACTTATTACCCTCTAAATTAAACCTAACGCTCTGATACAAATTTTGTCACGACAAGAATCTAGACCCCATATGAGAGCGACATTGTTGACCTCTCACAGGTCGCAAACGAGCCTACATACGTCGTCGTTACTTCATCTAGGTAAATTTTAGCGGAAATTTTGGACTTTTGTTTAGTTAAACTTGAAATTGGAAAACATTTATCTCGCATAATACGATCTACATAAACACATAGGCGTTCACTACAACCATCTTAATCATGATAATAAAATGAAATGTATAATCATAAATATAGAGTT
Organism: Solanum peruvianum; assembly: GCA_027705065.1. Classification (NCBI taxonomy): domain Eukaryota; kingdom Viridiplantae; phylum Streptophyta; class Magnoliopsida; order Solanales; family Solanaceae; genus Solanum; species Solanum peruvianum. The sequence goes on from JAKWJD010001760.1 coordinate 28,028,832, forward strand.
GCCAAAATGTCACCAATACATCTTCTAAATGTAAATACAAAAGAAACTCTAGTGGAACATACTCCACTAGCTCATGCCTACGTCTACGCTAGAATAAACAAGTAAGCATCCTCGAAAGCATGAGATACTACCAAATTTGTATGAAGCTGAACGTCAGGATAAATTTTGCGTCGACTCGTAAGACCTAAAGTCCAGCTGTACCTTCACATAAAAGTAGATAAATGTTAGGAATTAGTACACACTTGTAATGAGTGTGTGTACATGCAAGCACACACCACGGACATGCATAATTTAGAAAAGCTCTCTACTAACGATATGAGTTATGGAAAGTCAAGTCAGTGAATTACCAAAATTGAATTAGGAAAGTTATGCCATGAGAGTAACATGCATCATCATACAGATCATATTGCACACAACACATAACATATTGCATAAAGAACATAACATATTTCATGTAACACATATAATATTTCATTTCGGTCGTTCATATGCCATGAGACCTTGGAATCATGGACTTAACATTAGGACTTCCCAAAATGAGGGATCAACACATGGGACCTCAACTAGGGAGTCTTCTTTAGCAAACAAAGAGTCTGCTTTATTGAATCATATGTACTTCATTTCATTCATAGGCTAGTGTAAACACCAGTTATACCTAGGATGTAATTTAAGACTCTCATTTGGTTAATTATGCACTGACTAAGAATGACCTAGTGTTATTACATAAGTCTAGTTCACTTCTTGATTATCCTAACCAAAAACCTTTGGTATCGTTCATTGCATTGTGTGCATTACATGAGGTTGGCCTCATTCTTTCTTTGGGAAATTTAACTTTAACCGACATAGATCATGTGAGATCTATGAAATCCGGTGTCTACCCCACACCGAAAAGAGGTGGAATCACCTCCCAAAGTGAAACAAAAAACATGCTACCCTATATAGGGGATTGAACCCTTCTAGATCCCTATCTTGGCTGCATAGTTTCAAATACCAGGAGATATAACCTATGCCTTCCCAAAATAAGGAATCTCCACTCATAGCTATCCAATAGGTGTTTAATATATATAAAGTTCCATAATATTAAACTCATATATCATAGAAGCTTGCTTCTAGCATGGGGGATTCATTGCTCATTAGATGATTTCTCATCTAATCATTAGTATTGAGTATGCATTAACTTTACACACTCTTAGGTGAGTACATATTGGTAACATTTACTTAGTCTCATTTGAGATTGCTCTCTTATTTCACATTAGCCTCTTATCATGTTGTCACCACATTCATTTGTCTTAGCACTCTTGCACTTCATAATTACTCACCCCTTTCTTTTACATGAATGTTTATTTTATCATATGACAATGCACTTGTTGTTTTAGTGTGTTTCATACTTACTTAACCCTTCTAGGGTCTCATCATTCATCACATAACATGTTAGGTTCACTTATATTATAAACGTATGCTTGACATATGAGTCCACACACAAGAGCCATGAGGCTTTATTCATAGTTCTTCTATGTGATTCATACTGCCTTAGATTATGTGGTACAAGACTTATACATCTATTAATTATGCCAAGGTCTCTATTTTATTCCTATATGCAGTATTCATTAATTATTTAATCACGTAAGACTGATGTGTCAATACGGGATCGGGCAAGGGATCCCGATTTCGCATCCCTTGAGCAACACTTAATCTTATATATAACTTGATAATTGCATGTTTTATATTTGGGGAATCCTAGTTCGATCCCCATCACCCCCATATCATTTTATTTCTTTTCCCTATTCTCTTTCTCGTTTAAGACAAGGAGATTGTGGGATCGATCCACTACAAGCTCATTTTTTCCACTTAACTTTCTCACCTATCCAGGAGGTTGTTGTTTCAATCACCACTCACCTCATTTTATTTTATCTTTATTTTTCTCCTAACTCTCTCATCCATTCAAGAGGTTGTGGGTTCAATCCCCACTTACCACATTTAATTTTCTATTCCTTTTTTCATGAAATTTCATGAAATTTGGATTTGGTGAGGTCTTGGGTTCAATACCCAATGACCTCATATTTTTTTTTTTAAAAAACATACCTCATTTATCTAATCTTAGGCCGAGGCCAAAAATTTCAAGCAAGCGTGAATTTTTGTCTCTTTCCATCCATCTGTCTCTCAAGTTTTTATGTTGATTCTTTGAGTTTTAAATTGACATTTAATCAGCAACATTATACTTATATGAAGATCACACCTTTAAAATTTTCATACTCTTAAAACAACATTTTTAACATACAAATTTTGACAGCAACATTGTTAATTTACAGCACACACATGCTCAAATAGTTAACTTAATTCGCTTTTCCAAAATACAACTTTCATTCCTTACATAATTTCCAAATACATATTCAACACATAATCACAACCAGACATAAAATTATCTACAAGAAGACATACCAAAATATTTTTTGAATCTTTCACAGGATCTAATGACAGGGGCATGCAACGAGGACAACTTTTAGTTTTTCAATTAAGATTAAAATAAACATTAAGGGTCTCTTGGGAAAAAGACCCAAAGATAAGAAAAACGATACCTGAAGTTGTTCAAAAGTAATTCAACATGCTGCTTATTTCCCAAATAAGCCAACGTCCCATCACCGAAACCACAAGCAAAATTCGTCGAGAAATTTATTTTTACCGTTCTTTTTAAGCTTGTTTTGCTTTTGAGTTTTTAGCTTTCATGATCTTGATGAAATTTTGTATTTTATGTTCTGCTCTTGTTCTCTTGTTGATAGCAGATCGTGAGTGAAAGAGAAAAGGTGAGAAACGTGTGAGAGTGTTAACATAGGACTAGGAAAATAGGGAGAGACTTAGTTAAATTAGGATTTATCTTTAATTTATAGATAAATTTTTTTTATCATAAATCAGACATTAAATATCAATTAGTTAAATTAATCCACTATATAAAATAAATCAAATTAAGTCATTGCTCTCACCAAGGCTCGAACCCCGGTGGAGCAAGATTTCTCTCAAACGGGTCTATTTTGGCCCTTTCTACCCAAATGCCCCTTCACCATATGAATTGATTAACATTAAGGGTAATAACAATTCTACTGTTATCCTCGAAAAAGACAGTTTTACCACTTCACCCTCCAATCATAAGATTACCCTTTTTATGTCTGGTTAAGACTAATCATGGTAGATCTTCATATTCTAGTGCCCTACATGGCTGGACCCGACATTTCCTAGATCAACTCACTCACAAAGTATGTTGGCTTGGCTATTGCAAGGGTTTAGAGCTCTTGTTCTACGCGCATCAATCCTTGTGAACTCGTTCTAATCATAGCATTCTAGATACATTAAGTATTGCTTAGCATAGCCATTTTAGTGTTGTTACATTATCCCCCCCCCTTAGGAACATTCATCCCAGAATGATACTTCTAATAATCTAGCACATGCCATTCATATCATATCATAGGTTTTATTCACGGTTAAGCAATAACAACCAGGAATAGAGCAGATAAGGAAACTTAGACTTAAAAGTAGAAAGTCTAACCTCAAGAGCTTAAAAGATAAGGGTAGCGGGAGATCATATGGGCATCGACTCACACATAGCACCCTCAACAAGATGATTCCTCCACAATACCTTCTCTGTGGCAATCTCATTGTTCCTCATCCACTTGATTTGTCTGTCTAGAATCTCAACAGGTACCTCCTCATAGGACAACTCTTTATCAACCTCCACACTTTCAACATGCAGAATCAATGCTGAATCACGAAGGCAGTTCTTTAACATAGAGACATGAAAGACTGAATGAACAGAAGCTAGCTCCACAGGCAATGCCAACTCATAGGCCACCTCACCCACTTGTTGTAGGATCTCATATGGCCTAACGTACCTCGGAATAAACTTCCCCTTCATCCATAACTCATCACCCCCTTTATAGATGATATCTTAAAATAGTCATGGTCACCAACATGAAACTCTAAAGGTCGTTTTCTGCTGTCTGCATAAGACTTTTGCTGACTATAAGCAGTAGTGAACCTATCTCTAAGCACCCTAGAATATCTATGGCGTCATTAATGATCCTTGGACCCAAAATAGATGACTCTCCAACCTCGAACCATCCAAATGGAGACCTCCACCTTCTACCATACAGTGCCTCAAACGGTGCCATCCCATTGCTGGAGTGATAGCTTTTCTTATATGAAAACTTTATCAAAGGCAGATGGTCGTCCTAACTACCTCTAAAGTCAATCACACACGCTCTCAACATGTCCTCCAATGTCTGAATGGTGCGCTATGCCTGCCCATCTCTGTGAGGATGAAAGGTATTACTAAACTTCACCTACGTGCCCAAGCTCTTCTTGAAGGATCTCCTGAAATGCGAAGTGAACTGACCTCCTCTATATGAAATTATAGACAAAGGAACCCCATGCCACCTCACAATCTCAAAAATGTTGAGTCTTGCATAATCCTCTACTCTGTAAGTAGACTTCACAGGGATAAAGAGGGAAGACTTAGTCATCATGTCCATAATAACCCATATTGATTCATACTCTCTCCTACTCCTCGGAAGACCAACCACGATGTCCATGTTAATGGACTCCTACATCAAAGTTGGAATCTCAATCAAATAACTGAGACTACCAGGCTAAAGGTGCTCCTCCTTAACGTGCTGACAATTAGGACACATGGCCACATACTCAGCAATGTCCTTCTTCATGTCATCCTACCAATAGATCTTCTTGAATTCATGATACATCTTGGTGGAACCTAGATGTATCAAATACCTGGAACCATGGGCCTTTGCAAAAATTTTGGTCCGCAAATCATCTACATCTGGTACACATATCCTATCCTGGTACCTAAGAAGCAAAGGACTCATTCATTTTATCAGCATTGAGTTCTTCAACTTCATCACAACATGATCAAGATGTTGACCCTTCTTGACTTCAACTACCAAGGATGATTCAGAATAAGGATTAATTGAAACACCCCCACAAGTAAAACCCATCAATCTCACACCTAATCTTGCCAGTCAGTGTACATCATTCACCAACTCTTTTTCCCATCATTAACATGGGTTGTACTTCCCATGCTCGACCTACTTAAAGCATCAACTACAACATTTGCTTTCCCTGGATGGTTGTGGACACTCATTTCATAGTCCTTCAACAGTTCCAACCATCTCCACCGATGTTGATTCAACTCCCTTTGTGTGAAAACATACTAGAGACTATTTTTGTTTGTGAACACAGCCACATGCGCTCTCTACAAGTAATTCCTCCACAGCTTCAATGCAAACACTACAGTAGCCATTTCAAGGTCATGAGTGGGATAATTCTTATCATGAACCTTGAGATGTCTGGACACATACGCTATTTACCACCTTGCATAAGAACAAAAACTATTCTAACCCTAGATGTGTCACAATAAATAGTGTAATACTCACCACATTCAGGTAACGTAAGCACTGGGCTGAACTGAGTCAGTCCTTCAGCTTCTGGAAATTCTTTTCACAAGTATCCGGCAATTCAAACTTGCTTTCTTCTTATTCAAAGCTTTCAGCGGGGCAGCAATGGAAGAAGAACCATCTACGAACCTGCGATAGTAACCAACCAATCCTAGAAAACTACGGATATCGTCCACTTCACACCCTGATGAGACAGAACATCACCCAGGAAGCTCTCTATTCTAAGCAAGAATTCACACTTGCTGAATTTGGCATACAACTAATGTTGTCTCAATACTCGCAAGGTTAGTCTCAAATGTTGTTCATGATCTTCCTTGGTCTTAGAGTAGATGGGGATGTCATAAATGAATAATATGAAGCAAGAATCAAGGTATTCACGGAAGACTTAGTTTAGGAGGTCAATTAATGCAACTGGTGAATTAGTGAGATCAAATGACATGATTAGGAACACATAATGACCATAACGGGTACGAAAGGTTATTTTTGGGACATCTCCATCCCTAACCCTTGGAACTGATCGAATATGTCATCTATTTTTGGAAGTTAATACCTCTCTTTATAGTGACTTTGTTGAGCAGCCGATAATCGATACACATCCTTAGGGTTCCATCATTTTTTTCACAAGTAGCACTGGAGCACCCCAAAGAGATATGCTCGGCTAGATGAAGCCTTGATTTGTCAGATCTTTTAATTGCAGCTTCAACTCTTTGAGTTCAGCGGGAGCCATTTTGTAAGTAGGAATTGGAATCGGTGTGGCATAGGGATGTAGGTTGATAACAAAATCAATCTCTTAATAGAAAAAACTATAGGCAAATCATCGAGAAAAACATATTTGAACTTATTCACTAAAGGCACAGAGTCTATGGAAGGAATGTCATGATCTACATCATTGACACTCACAAGATGATATAATAATACCTTCGACATGATTTTATTAGCTTTAACGTTCAAAATCAAAGGACTTGAACGACTCAAATTGTACCCCTCAAGGCCATCTCTAATTTATTAGGGAAATGGAATCTCACAACGCTACTATGACAATCCATGAAGGAATAAAATTTATAGAGCAAGTCCATATCAAGTATAACATCGAAGTCATTCATGGATAACTCAACATGTGTTCACACATAGTCTTACCACATACTACTATTGGGAAGACTTTATGAACCCTATCAGCTCTCATAGTTTCTCCCAAGAGACTACTAACTACAATAGGATCATGCAAAACCTCAACTAATGATTCAAAAGTAAGAGCATGGAATGGAGTCACAAATGAAAGCATATACCCTAGATCAACTAAACCATAAACAGAGGTTGAGAAAACTTGCAGCATACCTGTGACCACATCCTTAGACTTCTCCTACTCCTCTCGTCCATTCAAGGCGTAAAATCTGTTCCTCTTAGGAGGCTTGGCTACAGTAGCATTCTGGGGATTACTCTTAGGTTGAGCATTATCTCCATCTTGACACCTATTATGTTGACTGTCCCTCACCATATGTACGCTCTTCCCACAACTGAAATAGGCATTTTTGCCTAGTCTGTACTCTCCACTGTGAATATGCCATACTTTCCACATTCCTTTATGGGACGCTGGACTTCACCTCTATTGCCCTTCTTTAGCTCGGGTATGCCTCCTCTGTGTGTAGCACTCCTCTGAGAGTTTGAGTTCCCTGAACTTTGATGCCCCTTATTAAATCTGGGCTGATCACGAACTCCAAAGTGCTCCTACCACAACCTCTACTGGAACTTCTCTGGTAAGAAGGGTTAGGCCTCCTCACCTCATGGACTCTCCTTTTCTTCCTGATGTCGTTCACTTGCTTGATATGCACCATCAGACTGGACAAGTCCATGCTATCATGAAGTATCGCATCTAGACTCTCCTCTTCCAAATCCTCTGAGATCCCTTTAGGAAACCTTCTAAACTCATCCCTGCTTCTCGATACAAGAAAAGTGGCATACCTCGAAAATTGAATAAATTTTAAGGAATACTCTCTAACAGTCATCGAGCCCTGCTTAAGTTTGATGAACTACTAAACCATAGACTCTCTCATTTGTTTGGGAAAAACCTCTCCAAAAAAGTTGTCTTAAACAACTCCCATGTGATCGGAACTCCGTCCGAAGCTCGGCTATCCTACCAAATCTTGCACCTGGACAGTGCAACATCCTTGAGCTGGTAGGAAGCCAGTTCAGCTGCTCAGTATATGTGGCCCCAATTGTCACCAAAATTATTTGCACCTGATCAATAAAATAATCTAGATCCTATGATGTCTTTGACCCTATGAAAATTTGAGGATTAATCCTTGTAAATTTCCATAGTCTGTCTACCATTCTACATGTTGGTGGCTTCTCCCGCTGAACCTCCTCCATGTTGTCCTGGGCCGTCATACCCTGAGCCTTTATAGCCTGAGACTGCACAGTCATGGAAAGATCGATATGTGCCAAAGCGACCCGCACCTCCGCATCAGTTAACCCATCTTGCTTAACTAGCATGGCCACTCCTACAGCTGGAGCCCAGGGTGGAACTTTGTTTCCCCAGCAACTGCTTCTCCTCTCCCCTGACCATTGTTCCTTCTTGTGTTAATTTTTTGAAAAAGATAAGAAATTGATGTGAGATATGCTCATAACACAGAAATCTGTCATTAGAGAAAGCACGATAAGATCACAAGAAGGGAATTTTCCTGTGCATCATGCATTCTTTAATTTAGGATAGTGGTGCACTTCAGTATCATGACTAAGAAAATACTAAATGTTGTTGATGTGAATTTATTACTCTTGAAATTCATCTTAACGCTTTGATAACATTGTCATGACCGAAATCTAGACCCCAGACGATACCGGCGATGTTGACCTCTCAGAGGGTGCAGACAAGCCTACATACGTTGTCGTTACTTTATCAAGGTTAATTTTAGCTGAATATTTGAAATTTTCTTTAATTAAACTTTATATTAGAAAATATTGATCTCTCATAATACTATCTACGTAAACTCATAAGCGTTCACATTAAACATCTAAATCAAGATAATCAAATAAAAGATATAATCATCAATATAGAGTTGTAGAAATGGCAACAATACAATGTCTAAAAGTAAATACGAAAGAAACGCTAGTGGTACATACTCCACTAGTTCATGCCTATGTCTATGCTTGATAAGCTTATAAGCATCCTCAAAAACATGAGGGCCTAAAAAATCCGGATAAAAGGTCCACATAAGGATAAATTCTACGTTTACTAATAAGCTTTAACATCCAGATAAACCAGCACCTAAAAGTAGATAAATGTATGGAATAAGTACACACTTTAAATAAGTATGGGTATATGCAATCACACACCACAGACGTGTATATTTAGAAAAACTCTCTACTAATTATATGAGTTACAGAAATTCAAGTCAGTGGACTTGCCAAAATCGTATTAGGAAATGAATGCCATGAGTGTAACATTCATCATCATACGTATCACATTGCACACATCACATAAAATATTGCATATAACACATAATGTATTGCATATAGCACATATAATATTTATTTCGTTCGTCCATATGCCATTAGACCTTTAAATTACTGACTTAACATTAGGACTTCTCAAAATGAGGGCTCAACTTATGGGCCCTCAACTAGGGAGCCTTCATTAGCAAACACAAAGTATGCTTTATTCATTCACACATACTTCATTTCAGTTCATTTATGGGCTAGTGTAAACGCCAGCTATATCTAGTATGTAGTTTAAGACTCTCATTGGGTTCATTGTGCAATGACTGAGAATGACCTAGTGTCATTATATAAGTATAGTTCACCTATTGATTATACTAAAAATAACACCTTTGGTATTGTTCATTTCATTGTGTGTATTACATGAGGCTAGCCTCATTCTTTCATTAGGAACTTTAACTTTAACCAACACAGATCATGTGAGCTCAATGAAATCTTGTTTCTACCCCACACCGAAAAGAGCTGGAATCACCAGCCAAATTGAAACCAAAAACATGCTAGCATGTATAGGGGATTGAACCATGTTAGATCCCTATGTTTTCTACATTGGTTCAAAGACTATGAGATGTAAGGAGACCCATACCCATTTGAACGGAGAGTCTAATCTCATGAGAATTACACAAACCTCTTCTTTCCCGAAAAGAAGGAATCACCATTCATAGCTAGCCTATTGGTGCTCAGTATAAAGTTCCATTTCATTCATCTCATACATCATAGAAGTTGGCTTCTACTATGACGACATCATTGTTCATTAGATGATTTCACATCTCATCATTAGTATTTAATATGCATTAACTTTAATACTTTCATTAGAATGCTCATCGAGATTGGTCTATTTATTAACTTTACACTCTCATAGGTGGGTACGTTTTTTTAAAAATATACTTAGACTAATTTGAGATTGCTCTAGTATTTCACATTAGCTTGTTATCATGTTGTCACCAAACTAATTTGTCTTATCACACTTTCCCTTCATAATTACTCACCCTTTTTTTTACGTGAATGTTCATTCATCATATGTCAATGCACTTGGCCTTTTAGTGTGTTTCACACTCGTACTTAACCCTTCTGGGGTCTCATCATTCATCACATAACATCTTAGGTTTACTTACTTTATAAATGTAGTTGGACTTATGAGTCGACACACACAAGCCACGAGGCTTCATTCATAGCTCATTTAAGTGACTCATATTGCCTAAGACTATGTGGTACAAGACTTATACATCTTTTAAGTATGCCAAGGTCTCAATTTTATTTCTATAGGCAATATTCATTAGTTATTTAATCATGTATTACTTATGTGTGAATATAGAATTGGTCAAGGGACCCGATTTTGAATCCCTTGAGCAACACTTAATCTTATATTAAACTTGATATTTGCATTTTTTGGATGTGGGGAATCCTAGTTCGATCCCCATCACCCCTATATAATTTTCTTTCTTTTCCCTATTCTCTTTCTCGTTAAAGACAAGAATATTGTGGGATCAATTCCCCACAACTCATTCTTTTTCTCTTAATTTTTCTCTTAACTTTCTCATCTATCCAAGAGGTTGTGGGTTCAATCCCTACTCACCTCATTTTGTTTTCTCCTTTATTTGCTCCTAACGCTCTCATCTATTCAAGAGGTTGTGGGTTCAATCCCCACTTGCCACATTATATTTTCTTTTTGTTTTTATTATGAAATTTTTATGTAATTTGAATTTGGTGAGGTCTTGGGTTAAATCCCAAAAGACCTCATATTTTTAAAAAATTTAAAACATTGCTCATATTTCCAATAATAGGATGAGACCAACAATTTCTAGCAAGCTAGAAATTTGGTGTGTTTCAATCCATCTTTCTGCGAAGTTTTTATGTTGATTCTATCATCAACATTATCCTTATCTGAACATCACACCTCTAACATTTTCATACACTTGAAACACAACATTTTTAACATACAAATGTTAGGCAGCAATATAGTTTATTTACATCACACACATGCTCAAACAATTAACGTAATACATTTTTAAACAATACATCTTTCATTCCCTACATAATTTCCAAATACATATTCAACACATAATAACAACGAGACCTAAAATTATATACAAAAATATGTACGAACACTTGCTTTGAATCTTTCAATGGATCCAATGACAGGGGAATGGTTTTTCAATTGCGATTAAACTGAATCTTAAGGATCTTTTGGGAAATGGACGAAGATAAAAGAAAACTCATACCTGAAGTTGTTCAAAAGTGATTCAATGTGATTCTTATTTTCCCACTAAGACAACGTCTCACCACCAATACCACAAGCACAATCCGTCGATAAATTGATTTTTACCTTTCTTATGAAGCTTGTTTTTCTTTTGATTTTTTTTTTCAGTTTCTGTATGAACTTTAGGATTTGACGTTCTATTGTTGTTCTCTTGTTGAAGGCATATCCTGGATGAGAGAGAAGTGGTGAAAAACATGTGAGAGTGTAAATTTAGGATTAGGAGATTAGTCAGAGACTTAGTAAAAAATTAGGATTTATGTTTAATGAATAAATAAAATCTGACTATTTTTATTATTCTTAAATCATCAATTAAATATTGATTGATTAACTTAATCCACTATATAAAATAAATCAAATAAATTCATTGCTCCCACCAAGGCTCGAACCTCTGCGGAGCAAGATTTTCCTCAAAGGGTCAATTTCGGCCCATTCTACCACAATTGACCCTCCACCGTATTAATAAATTAATTAATTAAATATTTAAGGTGATAAAAAGTATACACTTAGCCTGAAAAAGAACATTTTACCACTAGACCCTCCAAACTTAAGATTACCACTTTTTAAGTCCGGTTAAGAGTCATCAAGATTGATCTTCATATTCAGGTGCGCTATATGGCTGGACACAACCTATCCTAGTTCAATTACTAACCAAGTTGGTTGGATTGGTTGTTGTAAGGGCTTAGAGTATTTAACTACGCGCATCTACCTTCTTGAACCCGATCTAATCGTAGGAGTTCTAGACACATTAAGAATTACTTAGGATATCCATTTTAGGGTTGTTACATAGCGAGTCCATTCTTCCTATTAAGAGTCTTGCTGTCAAAGATAGCCTCTCTTATGAGGAAGTTGTGGTTCAAATTCTTGATAGCCAAGTGAAGAGGTTAAGGAATAAAGCGCTGATTTCTGTAAAATTGTTATAGAAGAATCACATAGTTGAGGGTGCAACATTGACACCGAGGCCGACAGGAGGTGTTGTGATCCTCATCTTTTTGATAATTAAGGTTAGACATTGTTTTTAATATTATAAATATGACTAGGGGTTGAAGTTTTATAATTTTTGATGAGGTTATGCAAAAAGGTACATTTTAAGTTGCATTACAATGAAGTAATACCTTTGGAAATTGAAATTTTGCCTTTTTTGTTTGTTTGAGGTATGTTGTGCATTTTGACATGGTGGGTCTTAGACAAAAGTCATGTGACCTATTGATAATTTGTAAATTGCGCTAATTGACTCATGTAATGTATGTCGGGCTCATGTATGTTGTGAGAAGGAAGTGCCTCATGATGATGTGTTTGAGCCTTATGTGTGGTAATTGTAATTTTGGAATTGCATTGTTGAAATGGTATAATATATGTTGATTTGATATTGTTGATTGGTTGGGCTACTAGTATTGAGTCTACTCCTTCTTCCAACAGAGTTTTAGTGTCATTCGGGGATGAATGTTCCTAATGGGGGGGATAATGTAGGACTTCAAAAAATTCAAGACGTGTCGTAAAGACTAATAGAAGTTTTGTAAGGTCTAAACATTGTTTTAAGTGTATTTTTATTTAGTATATGTCATTTAGGAAGTCTAGAAACTAAAGCATCCAAGAACGTCCGAAAGTTGGTTAAGTGAGGTACTAGTGTGCGTTAGCTTATTTGACTAGCTTTAGGAGTCAAAAATACATCAAATTAGGTGGAAGGGTGTATAAAAAGAGTTAACTATGTTTCTTGGTTGAAACATCTGGGTACAACTCCCCAAGGACCAACCAAGGGCCCTTAAGGAGGACCCTAGCAAGTAGGAAGTAACATTGCCTAGGTAGTGTGCTACCAAGAAAGGGCAAAACGACTCATGTATGGATCAACGAAGCGTCGATGCCAACCGTCGTATAACACTTAGCCAAAATATTGGAGGCCCTCAGATGCAGAGTCTCTGAACTAAAAGACGGTTGTGCAGCACGAAAGGGAACAATGACCGTCAACTCACAAACGGTCCGTCGTACGAGGTCTCATCTGTGAGGGTCGACTTTCCTGCACAACTTAAGTTAGTTATATTCAATTATTATGGGGTTACGTGATTAAATAAAGGTTTAATGGGATATAATTAAGTTGACATAGCCCCAACATAATGACCTCAACCCCAATTAATCTAATTACAAATCTCAATGCAAACTCTCTTCCTTCTCATTCTTTCTCTCTCTATTTGAATACACCATTGAAGGCATGCTAGGGGAGGTCTTAAGGGATGGATAGGGACGATTTCACAATAAAATCTGCATCAAACATTGAGGTATTTGATCTATTCACCTTTGAGATAATATCAAAATTTAAGTTATGAATTTAGTTGTTGCTTATTTCTTTAGGTTAAATTGAATAGATTAACATGTATTTTAACTTCATTTTTATAACTAGGTTATGAGATAGACCTATATTATATTATGATCATTCAATTGACTTGGTTATTGATTAAATTACTATCCTATTGTGTTATTATGAATAAATGATATTAATTATAGGTCTATCATGCATGTTTTTGAGATGTGATTTATAATATGGATTATATTGTGATGTTGACCTAGGTATCATATTTTAAGCTATGATCTAGTGTTTTATTGTATAATAGACATGCAATTAGCTTTGATATATTATTGGTTATCATTGCTTGATTATGTTAATCCCCTAGTTTTGATGAATTATGGGTTGATGGTAAGACATTTGTGATGAGCTATGAAGAAGACTTGGTAAGTCTTACAATATCTATCTTTACTTCCAATTGTGATTAATTATGGTAAAGCTATAATGTTATATTGGAGTAGACCTTGTATAAGGATTGATAGGATTATATGATGTTGAATTGAATCAATGTGCATTATTATGATATGAAATACTAATGTCTTAAGCTAGCTTATATGAATTGTGATTAAAGGACTTATACTCATACAATTTTTTATTGAGATATTCAAGATGATTTTTATACAAGGGGTAGAATCTATGAACTAAAGTAAGCTATGATTGATAACTAAAGGCTTAAAGATATTTCAAAAAGGGTATCTAGATTAGCACCGAGTGAAATAGATTAAGGAGTTTCCCTTCCACATAGGGAATGAGAGAGCAGTAAATTACTCTTGAGGTTGGAGACTATAATTCATGGAGCATAAGGAGGGTCCCAACTTTATCTCCTAGTTCTTGAACTATCTTGCCCCCATAGGAATACTAGCTAGTGGATCCACGTAATATCTATGTTTTATGTTTTGGTACTACCTTGGAAAGTAGTCCGCCTTCTTTTTGTGTAGTGTATTATGACACCGGATTCCATAATAGATCATGTGGTCTATGTCTGTTAAGGCAAGATGTTCCCAAAATATAAAATGTATTACAGGATTTAAACTCTAACTACAATAACCTAAAGGGTCTAGCTTAATCTAGGTGTTGGTATTATAAGTTGATTACTTCACTTATGAGTATGAGTTGGGTTATGTTGTTAAAATAAGATTGAATGTATATCTAAATGTTATATTATGTGAAGCTTTACATTGGTTACGGTTTCTTTTTGAGGCTACTCGATTGAATAAGTTTATGGGGCTTTGCTTGGTCATTGCACTTGTTGACTTGATAAGGATTCATGAGTAGCTTTTTATTATGATATGATTAACTCTTAGTCATGCTTTTGATGTTATCCTTGTTCATAGGGTTTTTGTAGATCACGGGTTCAAGTATATTGGGATACATATTACTTGTTTGAGTTAGTAAGCATGTTTGGTTGATTGTATGACTTTCATGATTATGCATGAGACTTTTAAAAGGGTAAAATGGCATGTTTTGACTAAATGACCCTGTTTAGCATTTTTTGCTCTTATGTGTGCATAGGGTCACATACTTAGCCTTAAGACTTGTGTTCTATCTCTTTTCATTTGAGTACATTTAGTACAAGCCTATATGTGGCTTCTGTAGTAAGACTCCAAGTAGAAGCAATAAAAGTTTTTAAATTTTTGGCTAAATTTGACCTATAAATTCGATCATATAAGCTAAGAGGCTAGTAATAGTCCTATAAGAGGACGACAACGCCGGTTACATCTAGGGGGTAAAACCGGATGTGACAAGTAATTATCGAGTTTATAGGATTTTTTTATAATTTTCATGAAGTTTGGAGGTCAAACGTCCAAAAATTTCAATGACGTTTGAAAGGTTTGTCAAAAATGGCCTAGTATGTCTTTACATATTTCGCCGAGTTTTATGTGTTCATATTGGATGAAATATATACGGGAGCTCCTAAACTCGTATACGAGCATATTCGTGTTTAAAATTTCTGTATGAAAGTCCACAAGGACCATCAAAGGGTCCTTGTGGAATGACCTTAATCAAGAGCCCAAACTTCCCAAAACAGTCTCCAAATGACGGAGGCAGTAGATAGCTCGTTGGCAAGTCAATGCCATGTCGATGGGAGTCGTTGCTCAGGAATTTGTCGTGTGAGAAGTCCATGATAGGGAAAAGCCTCAATCCCAAACCATGGACAAACTGGATGTTCCGTTGGTTGGGGAATATGTCATCGTTTGGCAACCGTCTGTGAGGCTATCTTCCTACAACTTTACTGTAATTCCAGGGTTGAAGTGGTAAATTCGCCCCACATCAAAATAAGAATTTGGGCGGTTACTAGGGGTAATTTGGGTATTTTAAACATGTTTAGAAGCCTAAAAAACTTAGTAGAATTATTCTTCAAAATCAAAGGCCAACATATTCTAGAAATTCTCTATAACTTCATTGAAGCCAAAACTCAAGAAAGAGGTTGGATTAGATATTTGAGTGGTTATTCCACATCAAATGGTTGACGAGCATCATTAAGATATTTTTTATCCTTGGAATTCGTTTTTTCAAGGAGTCAATCTTCCAAGTGAATTTCGATGACTTCTTAAAAGATGAGGCCTCTAAATTGAAATTTATCCATGGGTTCTTGCATTAAAGGTTTTAAATCATTGAATACTGATTGAATAGTTTTTAATTATATGATTTTCACATAATTAACTTATGAACCCATATAATTGATGAACCCTAGTTTTGACTACTTTATTGGTTACTTGGTATTGTCTTAATGCTTCTAAATTTTAGTGTAGTTTTCTGTAGGTTATTTAATGATGTAAGAATTGTATCCAATTTCTGTCTAGTTGGTCTTAGATTGATAAATGTATACTGAGTTGACCTAGATTCATTAAGTATTATTGTTTTTGTATTGAATTGATGTTCATATCTATGGGAAAGGGTCTTATGATATTGAATTGGATGATTTGGCTATGGATTTAAGTGGTGAGAATAGATTGGTGCTACGCTTTCCTAATTCTCTTTATTTTTTAATTAGACTTGAATTATGTTTATATTGGTATGATCCACTGATGGTGACGGTGCAATGTTCTTTACTTGCAAATGACGTGGCCTTGTTAGCGTTACTTTATGTATTATGATGATCATGTCCTTGCCGGCACATACTTGAAGTATTATGATGCATTGTGTAGTGACTTATGTGAAGTATGATCATATCTACCTACATGTTAGCAATGTGAAAGTATGTATTGTATTGATGTTGCTATGTGCTCAGGTTAGACTATTACTATATCTCTATATGTGTAGTCTTCGAGTTGATGTATGATTATTCCTACTTGATTATGTGATTCTATGATAATTATATTGATGATAGTATGGTAGTATATAAGATGACTAGTAAGTATGCTTAGTTGATCATATGTGCTTCTAGAATGATATCAAATATGTGCTAAGGTGAAGTATGTTGTGTCTTGTTTTGGTAGACTTGTGTCCCTTACTTGATACATGTATGAATGTGAATATGAGATGTCCTTACTTAGGATGCTAAAGCATCTTAGTCTTTAATGTATGAATGATATGATACTTTGAATAATGTTAAGATGTCATTTACGTGAAACCTTGAACCTACTAGTAAGGTTACGAACATTGAAGTCTAAAGTCGTAATGGTATCCTTCTTGCAATGAATGATGGACTTATGGTTGGTTGGCTAGAACGGTGTCAAATCATCCTTAATGATGTCATTATGAGTTATGTTTCTCGCTATTGTAAGGTAGCGCTAGTGGACATCTTTGGTAGGGTAAATATGATTGGGTTATGAATAAGATATGAAACCATTTGTATGAACTTTTAATGTCAATTACTCTATGAGAACAAGGCTAGCAGTGAGTGAATATAGTATGGGGAGTAGCTCAACTTAAGATTGAAAATATAGTACAAATGTCACATCCGAGTTTACCCCCTAGACTTAACTGGCGTCGTCGTCCTTTTCAATGACTAAGACTAGAGTCTTAGTCTCATGTCATTACATTCATAGGTCGAAAAATGTTGGAAAATTTAAAACTTTAATTATCACAAAATAGGCATAGCCCTTACATCAATCGACCAAGACCACATATAGGTCATACAAAAGTATAGTAATCAATTAAAAAGGAAATAAATGAAAGAGTCTTAAGCTCATAACAAATCTGTACGCAAGAAGATGGCATTGCCCTCGGAAATTGAGTACCAACCCCACTTGAATGAAATGAAAAATCCACGCCTTCAACAATGTCACTTTACAAACTATTCAACGATCGGAACCTAAAATGTTTGGGAAAATGGGAAGAAAATGGGGTTAGTACTCCACATGTACAAAGTATGAGACATTATGCACATATTCAAGCAAAACATGCTAAAAATAGAGTTGTAGTTAAAACATTCCATTTTCCTCTTTTAGGAACTTAATGCAAAGTCAAGTAGGTCATATAAACAAACCAAACATGCTTACGTTATCAACAAGTAATACTTATTCTAACATACTTGAATTCATGATTCTCTACAACCCTATAATCAAGGAATAATATCACAAGAATGAATAAGAGTCAATCATATCATAATAAGCAAGAAAACTAATCATGAGTCCTTATCAAGTCAACAAGTGCAATGACCAAGCATAGCCCCATAACCTTTCCCAACCAAGTAAACATAATAACAAAACATAACTAATGTCCAACTTTAACACTAAAGTCTAACTACATAAATCAAGATGATAATCATCATCATCATCATATATAGACATTTATATTGTATCATGAACATATTATCATTATATACATCATAATTATATTCTTACATAATGTCAACTTCTTAAAGTTTTCATCAAAGTCAACTGGTGCAAGGCATATATAGAGTCCCATACCCCTACCTCTCAACTCACTTTAGATAGTTTATAATTCATTTATTTATTTTACTTTAGGGAACACTTTCCTTATAATACATAGACCACATGAGCTAAGTGTGGAATTCGGTGTTGTAAACCCTTACACCGATGGAAGGTGGTCTATTGGCCAAAGTAGAACAAACCATAAACATAGCTAGCACCTAGCTAGTCTTCCTAAGGGGGCATCATAGTTAAAGAACTAAGTGATAGTAAATTCCCTCTTGATATAAATTTGTAGTTGGGGCCTCCTCTAATGGGAATCCACGTGATGAGTATTCCTCTTTGGAAAGTTAACATCTCATATAGAACAATAGGGCTAATCTTCCTCTTTGGGAAGTTATCACCTCCCATTGTCAAGTTCACTCGGTACTTAGTTAAAGTCCCTTTTTTGAATGACGTTAAGGCTTTAATTGTCAATCACAGGTTAGTATATGGCAAAGGTATAGACCTTGTATAATCATCATAATTAATAGCTCTATAATGATTGTATTAGTATAAGTCCTTGCATCACAATCAATATAAGTGAGGTTAACACGTTAGCATTTCATAGCTTATCAAGGCACATTGATAGTTTCCACCATCATTATTTCCTATACACCTTAATTAACCTCACAAGTTAGTCGATACATTTCAATCAAACTTCATACCACGTTATAATCCTATTATATGGCATACTCAAATGTATTATCAAAACTTAACAACGATTTATCGCAATTGGAAATAAAGATAATGATTCTAAGACATACCAAGTCTTCCTCATAGTCTATCATCAATGTATTCCCATTAACCAATGACTTAACCCAATTTGGTGAGTAATATCTTCACACAATGATAACCAATAAGATAATAAGGCCAATTGCATCTCTATAACACAATTCAACACTAGATCACAACTTAAAACAAAATGCATATGCTAATTTCACATTGCAATTCATAACCTAAATCACATCTCCAGAACTAGTATAATAGTCCTATAATCATCTTAATATAATCATAATAACACCATAGTATAGTAGTCTAATCAATACCCAAGTCAATTAATGATCACAATACAATATAGGTGAAGATCACAACAAAGGGTTAGGGATTGAGGATTCTGTTCTTCAATTTAGACCAAACAATCAACAATTACCATACACAAGTAAAATTAGATGTTGATATGTTATATATAACCTAATGAAATCATCAACAACTGAATTCATAAATTCAATTTCTTAATTGGATGAAACCCATAAGAAAACTCAACTTTTGAAATCCATTTTGAAGGAAACCTTTGAGGAAAGATTATCAAAGGTATATTATATCCCATACTTATATGTTTGAAAATAATTTGATGGTGAATTCTTCCCTTTCCGTCCCCCAAATTCTAATCCTTTCAAGTTTTCAATGGTGAGTTCGAGTAGAGAGAGAAATAAGAGACAAGGAAGAGAGTTTATTTTTGAGTTGTGTTTACACTAATGAGGGTTGGGGGAATTTTTTTTGGAACTTAGTCAACTTAATTATACTCCC
Organism: Solanum peruvianum; assembly: GCA_027705065.1. Lineage (NCBI taxonomy): Eukaryota > Viridiplantae > Streptophyta > Magnoliopsida > Solanales > Solanaceae > Solanum > Solanum peruvianum. The sequence goes on from JAKWJD010001760.1 coordinate 28,048,761, forward strand.
TTACAACCCTAATTAATCACCTAACCCCCGAAATAATTAAATTAAAATACGTTAAATTTTTTCAGGATGTTTGACCCTCACAAACGAGACCCCGAACGATGGGTCGTCTGTGAGTCGACAATTCCTCACCCCTCCGTCCTGCACTCTGTCGATGAGTTATGAGATGGTGCAGGCAGAGGCCTTCCTCAAATTGTCTATGTATGGGATGACTGTGACATTGATGCCCCGTTAGTCCACACACAGACCATAGGTGGTCATGTCGATGCCCACTGTCCGGGATCTGTTTCTTCGTACATAATGGTCCTCCTCAAGGGCCTTTGATTTGTCCTTAGGTAGTTGTTCTCGGACGTTTCAACCATTCAATAACTCAAACACCTATTAGCTACCGTTCCACGAAATTTGTACATTTTCAACTCTTAAAGGTTAGTCAAATAGGCTAAGGCACGCTAACACCCCTTTAAACCAACTTCTCGGACGTCATGGACATTCTTGGATGTTTTGGTTCTTAAACATCCTAAATGACCTATATTAATCAATAATGGACTTAGAAACAGTACATAGACTTTATGACACGTATGTTAGGCTTTATGACACGTCTTGGATTTTCAGGGTGTTACAACAAACAAAGCCCTTCATATTCCTTAACCATGTGGCTACATGGGATGTGTCCAAGTTCTACCATTTGCCAAGTAGAACACCCTAGGAGTAAGTTTTAACTCCGGATTCCATGTTTTTCTATAATATTCTATATCAGTTATTGCATATTCTCACCATATAGTGACCTACTAGTATTGGAGAAGTTCTATGAAGTTTAGGTGGTGGTATGGGACACTAACTAGATATTTCACAATAGGCTTTGAAGATGTTTGTGAGAGTTCCTAGGTATTATCCAAGACCATTATTTGAATTTCATTTGTGTGATGGATGTCTCTTAAATAAACTAATGAATTTAATGACTTAAGTTAAAAAGCATCTTAAATGAATAAGTACTTATTTTGAGTAGTTAAGGGTTGTCTAGTAAAGATTTGAAAAGGACATAGGAATGGTCACTTTGCATGTTACGTAGATATATCATAAGAATTTGTCTTGTTAGGGAAGTCGTTTGATTAAGTAGACATGATCTAAGCCTTAGGTAGTCTAAAGGATAATTTATGTAATCTTGAAGAGGTCAATCATGGACGTGGCCTTCTTGATATACTTATGTCTTTTAATACCTTTGGATGGGTATGTCATATTGTATATGTTGTTGTATTAAGGTGAGAATGATTATATCTTAGGTAGTCTAAAGGATCTCTTAAGTGTGTTTGAAGGGATTGTACGGGCGGTTGGTTCACAACTCACTTAAGTGAGACTTAGAATCACCTTGATCGGAGAATATCATGATCATGTTCTTGGTGTATTGTAAGTGTTTATATCTCATTATAGGTGGTCTTAAGATTCATTTAGGTGTGCCTAGATAGGGTGTATGTGCGGTTTCTCTTTGTCTTACTTAGGTGAGTTTTATTAGCTTTTAGTGAGAGACTTGCATGCTAGAAGTTGCTCATTGTGATGTTGAGAAACTTAACTGTAATATGGAAAATAGTCATTGTAAGGTGAGATGAGTTCACTATAAGTTGTCTTAAAAATGTCATAAATTGATTATGTAATTTCATATATGTTTCTATGGTGTTAAATGTTATTCTTATGCTTATGAAATGATATTTTAACGAAAAAGAGCATGTTTCTAATAAATGTCCATTTTCATGATTTTATGCCTTATGTCATACTTAGTACAAGTCTTTGTACTAATTTTATACATTTTGTTACATCTAAAGGTGTTGGTGGAAGGTGAGAAGGATCGTGAAGGAAAGCTTGGAATATAGAGTCGTTCAAGTAAAGTTGAAGTATATCCTCATTTGACTCGAGGGAATATACATGTCTTTTATTTCAAAGTAATGTAATAGACTAAGTATTTATACATTTGTATTGTATGGGCCTTGTCCAAAGTATTCTTCAGCCTAAGAATGGAATATGTAGAGACTTAGTGTTTCTATGATTTTAATATTGAAAGATGTTTCATGATATACATGTGAAAAGTTTTAATTCTACACTACTTTTCATATGTTTATATGCGATGAACGACATGGAAGGGCTTGTACAAGAACACTGAGAGGTCAAGTAAGTTGGTCCACGATTTGAGATTGACACTATCTTCTACGGTGTGGTCTTGTGTTGTTAATTAGCCTCCCTTAATTCTCTAGAAAAGAACCTATAAATGAAACATGACTTAAAAGAGTCCCACTCTATAGGACCCGCCTCTACCGGCATAGAATCTCTCCGTTGGTCATATAAAATTTGTGCTACATCTTTCAATTGATAAGACGCTAGTTCCACTTTCTCCTTAAAAGTAAATCCAATAATAACAAGAGTAATCTATGAACCCATTTGGATCCTTCTAAACCTTGGAGCTACTAAATTTTTGAGGGTTTATTATCAAGAACTCCCTAATATTATAAGCACCCAGTCGTCCTATAGGATTTTCCTGATCCACTACCTCTTTATTGGCTTGGGCCAAAAAGTGTATATAATCACTAAACTCCTCTAGAGTGACATTCCACATTGGAGGTTCATTAGGAACTTGAGGACAAATTTTTTCTTCTTGGGAAGGAACTTGATCTTGCACTTGTGGAGGATTCTCTTGATCCCCATTGCCAAATCCTTCCCCTTTAGCATTAGCACTATAGTTAGCCATAACCTAGAAAAAATCATAGGCAACCATTAAAAAAGGGCCTACTAAAGCCAAACTCTATGACACGACTAAGAAAATGAAGAACTGAAACATTCTTAAGCATCTGATAGCCTCTTACTCATTGATGTGTCGCGGCATAAACTGATGAATAACAATCTACTAGGAGTGGTTTTTGAGATATGCTAGGATAATTTCATAACCTTAACCTCTGATACCAAAAATTTAAACGATAGAGGGGTACCCCGTAGAACTTATACGACGTACTATAAAACCCCAAAAATGAGTTAGTCTTTCTAGAGCCTCATTTGTGTCTATAAAATTTCTAACGTCTTAATTAAGTGTTTTAACAAATGCATGAGTTATTTTAAGTCATTCGTAAGTCAAACATCAAGGGACAACCAATACGTTGGACGACTAGTCACCAAGAGGCTTTAGATGTTTTGTATGTGCTTATATGTGTGTCATTTACTTATGAAGTCATTATATGAGTAATAACGATCTTTGTATTCAGTATTTTAAATTCAAAAAGTTTAGCAGACAAACGTCCAAGAACGTCCAAGACGTTCAAAACATAGCCCTTGAGGCGTGCTTGTGTGTCTTGAGTGTTCCCAGCATGTTTGGATGTGTTACGAGTATTTTTTGGGTGAAATTTATGTAAAAGGTACTTTACTTGTTAAGGTTTGAGGTCCCCGCAAGAGGCCCTCAAGTAGGACGCAAGGGCTGTCGAAATACTTCCTTAACATTATCAATCGACGAGCCCTCAATCGATGCTCTATGTCTCAATAGACGACTTGTCGATGGGAGGCATCGCTCAACACTTAAAAGTGTGAGACCAGCCCTACATGATGGAGTTGCAGTCGCAAACGACGGAGCAGCAGGATGGCTCATCGACCAGACGATGCCCCATTGACTACTCTCGTCAATGCTGCCTACAACTAATTCCATGTACGTTGTTTCATTTAAGGGATGAATGGGAAATTTACCCCACGTGATAACCTGACCGTAGTTGGTTTATTTGTTTATTTTTGGGTGTATTTAGCTGATCAAAAACGTAAGTAGCCTATTCCCCAATCCTTAATTCAAAATAAGACTTTCCTCTCCCAAAATATTTTCTCTAGAAATATCCATTGTAGGTGAAGCTCAAGAACAACTTGGATATTGGATTAACATAGGTTCTTCATAAATGTTAAGTGGTTTTATTCTACGATGAGGTATGGTGATCCTTTATCTCAAGTTAATCTTCCATCTAGATAGTTATTCTCAAAGTTTTGAAAGAGAAAATATGATCAAAGTTCTCATTCTTCAATCTAGCCATGGGTTCTTTCTCAAAACATTTTCAAAGGCTTCCTTGTGATGATTTGATGTTAATATGATTATTGTAACGTGTATTTCAATCAAATTACATAATGAACTCATGCTCTCTTTAAACTCTCATTTTAGCCATGTATGGGCTTCGTGATTTTGATCTTATGTAAATCTAAATGTGTTTCAATGATGTCAATATGCTTATATAGACTTCCTAGTATGTGCATTGATGGTGAATTTTTTATGAGTGATCCATGAGGATGAATATTTGAAGGTTTGAATAAGGATAGTCTATAATGTAGTATCTTGTGATCTTGATGCTATAATGGTTGTTATGTGACTCGTCCATGATGAAATGTTTTAGATACTTCCTCAACTGTAATATAATGATAAATTAGTTGTAATTCATATAATTTATGATATAAATCAATTTGCTAAGGATTTAGCTATGTTCTTCTATCCTATAGATTTATATTGTAATGTACATGATGTGATCTCAATTCTAGGGTAGATGAAGCATGATTTAGCTTAGGTTATTATCTCATTTTCTACTGCCTTAAATGTTTATTATTGATGATCAATGTTAGGGAAATCGGTGAGCGATTTATATTACTCTACTTCCTATTGAGTGATGAATGTAGTGTATTTACCATGATGTTGACTTTACAGTAAATTAATGTAGTATTTCTTTTACGTAAAAGCTATTTGTAGATACTTCCCTAGATATAAATTGGTTATAAAATAAGGGTATTGATCAAGAAGGATTAAAGGTGGATTAATTGGTATAATGTCTCTTCCTCTCTACTTTTCTTATAGTATTGATAGTTGATGAAGACTTGTATGGCATTGTGTGGCATGGTACACTTATGGTGGTGGTGTTTACTTTATTGCAAATATATATGTTATGTGATCATGTCCTTGAACTCAATTTTATTATCAATATGTGATGGTGATGATCACCCCATGTGAAGTGTCATGCCTATCCTCCTATTCTAGTAGTATGACTATTGTATAAGCATGTGTATTAAAATGTTAGGGGTAGGTTTAAGTTATACCATTAATGAGTTCTGATATTTAATAATACCTTACCTATGTACCCCTATATGAATGTGCAAATAGCTAAGGTGAGGAGTCTTGAAAATTATGTGATGTTGTTTTGTCTACTATGCTATTCTGTATTGTATGGTCTATGTTTGAAGGTGTATTGTTATCCTAACAGGGTGGCTGCCTCAATATGATGTTGATAGCCCTTATGTGATCATTTTGAAAATGTACACACACTTACACATTATGCATGACTAAAAGTATTATAGGTCCATTTAGTCTAATGGAAGGTGTTCTCATATGGAGTGTGTGATGTGTCAATTATTGGGTTGAATTGATAAGTGTGCTAGTATGGGCAAGGTATGGGACCTTTTCAATGCATTCTTCATGTGTTCCTTGATAGGATAGTTCCTAGGTTTGGTTTTATATATATATATATGAATATGAATTCATGGTTATGTTATGAATGTGCATAGTGTCATAATGTGTTTATATGAATGGATTTCTCATAAATACACTTATGTGTTAATATATGAACTTTTGTTGAGATAATGTGTTATTTGAAAGGTTTGCTCACATATATGTATACATACACATTTATGATGATCTTGTCAATAGAAGGGCCTTGAAAGTCGTACTCAAATGTACCCTAATTATATAGATACTTGAATATGCTATTTCCATGTGAAAGGGTTTCTCATACAATTTAGGTTGATGAACTCTTATCTATGACCTATAAGCTAAGCCTATAAGGGGTTAACACTCCAAAGTCTAATTTTATAAGTTATTCTAATAAAGGATTTTCAATAAGGAAACTTACCTTAGCACCTAGTGGACTTGACAATGAGAGGTGTTGGCTTCCCTTTGAGGAAGATTCACCATTGGGATCTCATAAGATGTTGACTTCCCTTAAAGGAAAATTCAGCTATGGTTCCACATGAAGTGTTGACTTCCCTTGGCGAAGGTTCACTAATGGTTTCTCATGATATGAAAAATCCAATGCTCATGTGCATGGAGAGGGTCCAAATACAATATATCGTAGTTCCATAAATTATGCTTGCCACATAGGATCTAGGAAGTAATATCACTTAGTATGCTAGCATGTGTTAACGTTCTAGTTTGGCTAAGTAGATCACCTTACATTGGTGTAAGGAGAGAACACCAAATTTTGATGTTAGCTCCCATGGTCTTAGTGTTGGTTAAGGCTATAGTTTCGTTAAAGTAAAATGGATAAAAACACTAAATAACCAGACTCTAACTAGGATAATCTAAGGTTGTTGCTTAGTGTAGGTGGGATTTGGGACTTCATCTATGCATTAAACAATTACTTCTTCAAGGAAGTCCTAGGAAAGTGTCCTAATGCATGTGACTATGTATATGTTTGTCTATGCATGGCATTGTAGTATTTTCAACTTGTTGTGATGAAATGCATGGTATGAGTCTATATTAGGTGATCTTCTCCTTATGTGTTGTGATCTTGATGATGTTGGTCTTATTGACTATAAAAGTGAAGGTTCTACCTTATAGGCATGTAGTTTACTAAAGAATTATGATTGATGTGTGAAGTACATGTTATGATGCTTGTGGTGTTCAGATAGGCTTACTAAGTATGTGTGAATTTGTGGGGCTTCACATGTACATTGAACTAGTACACTTAGATTGTGAATGTGAGTAAGGCATTATATTAAGAGCTATGTGAAGTATGTTCCTTGTTATATGAAATGATCCTATGAATGTATATGTTGACTTAAAAGGTTGTAAGTATGGTTTCCTTGTGGTCTTAAGGTGATGCTTTAACACGGATAGTGTTATGGCACATTATCTATACATTGAACGAAGTATCACTAGATGATTACTTAGGAAAGTCATGGAGTTAGAGTAAGTAGCAGCTTATTGTAAAAGGGAAAAGAGTTCACTGTAAAGAAGGAAAATGCTTACTGTAAAATGGTTCTAAAATTCCTTAAATGCACTGTATGATCTAATATGAGTTATGGTTATTGAATATGCCTATATGAATTATGTAAATTGTAAATGCTATTGTGTCAATGTTTTATGAAGATTTCTCAAAAAGTCATGAAGCATGGTTTCAAGTAAAATGTTACTTTTTAAAAGCATGTTTTTCCATGGTTCCCATACTTAGTGCATGTTAGTACTAAGTCCATTCTTCTCTACTTTTTACAAAAAAGTATAGGTTATGGGTGTTTAAAAGATGTCTCGATGTTTAGGATCTTGTTATGCATTCCCGAAGCTCAAACAAAAGGAATCCTATATTCCAAGAACTTCCTATGTCAAGTGTAGATTCAATGTATTATAATAGTTTCAATATTACGTTATGATGTTAAAGGGTCATGTCCCTATTCTATTCTATGTTGTTGAGTGTAACGTATCAAAAGGGATTTGGAGTCTAATATGTATTATGAATTATATTTCATATATATATATATATATGAAGTGATGTTTGTAGCTAGTGATGCACAATGAAAATTTTTAAATTTTCCGCTAAATGTACTATGACAATACAATGAATGATAACTATGGGCTTGAATAAGACCTCCGAGAGGTCAAGTAAGCCATGTTACTTCTAGGGGGTGATCCCCGATCGTGACATTTACCTCTCGGAGGTCTTGTACAAACAACTAAGCGTCATTAAATAACATCATGTAAAAATGGAGGGAATTTTAAAAACTTTTATTTAAACATAATACAAAAACCGTTTCATAGCAAATAATTTCTTCTAACATACGTCTTAAAAATCTACGACAAACATGAATAACAATGTCTTAGCACGCTGCCCAAAAAAGTAAAAAACATAAACGAAACATAAGGGTGTTGTCCTCGAATGCTATGAGGGCTCAGAAATTTGCACTCCTTGAAAGTGTTGGAAACTCCACCATCCAAGCAACTCAATCTCCTCAATACCCTACATCAGGTTAGAATGTATGCAAATGTGTGTTGGTACAAAAATTTAACAAGTATCAAATATAACATCTAATACATAAGATATCTCAAAAGGTTAGTCAATAATAGAAAAAATCATGAAAGATAATAGCATAATCATAACATAAATATCATAAGCATAATAATTAATCATAAGGTGTGCATAAGTTCATACTTCCAACATTGGCCTTCTTACTCAAGTGAAATACATCACAAGCCACCTCTAAGTATACTTGTACGAGGAACCATTAGAATCTTATTCTACAACTTGAGCTAAGTACCTCTCAAGGGTCATTCTTTATCTAAATCAACTTTGATAATTAAGAGCTAGTTTCTTCATCGCTTATGAGCACTATACCCTTAGATCACCTCAAGGCACACTTGTGGAATGTATGTGAGGCATCTCATTCTACTTCACACACTAAGCATATATTGAAGTTATCCTAGTCATATTCAACCTCGTTTGGCCTCATTATTTACTTAACTGTTTGAAGTAATAATCTCTCACCTCAAATTAACTATAACTAGGAAAGGCAACAATAGTCCAATCCTACATCAAGCCTTCACGTTAGTGACCCTAAATCATACTTTATGGAATGCACTCATAGCACATTATAATACTAATCATTCTAAGTATTATATTAGGTGCTCTTACTATTACTTCTTAGTTTTGAATCTATTTCCTCTCTTAAAGTTTTGAACCCTTTGAGGCACTCTATCACAATCATATCTTAGTTAAATTATTAGTATAAAACCTAGGAAATACTTCATTAAGTAGGTCTATGTTCCTTATTCTCATGGTCCGTATGAGATACTTATTTAAGCATGTCTTAATCTTTTTACAATCATGAATACAATAAGATTCCTCCTTGGGTATGTATGAGTTCACCCACACTCATAAACATTATGAGATACCACTTTTGGTATGTCTAAGTTCATCTCCTCTCATGAACTGTACAAGTTACATCACTAAGTAAGTCTAAGTTCATTATGCTTTGAACACTATAAGATACTTCTCAAGCATGTCTTAGTTCATAGGATATGTGGATCTCTACTAGGAAACCTTGATTGACTACGTGAAGTATCCGGTCTCATGAGACCTAACTTTTGGAACACCCATACTCTACTATGTATTAGTTCCCCCTTAAACTTTGATACTCATCACATCTACTTAGTGTGAATTTCATTTTCTCTTTGAGTACGTACCCTCTATTTTGTGACACTCGTTCTCATTTGCATATCAACTTGAGGTGAAGAATATACTCAAAGATTTACTTGTTAAGTCTTGCTTAACACTTTCCTATGGTGGAAGGATGTCCTTAGCAACCTATCCATGATAAAGTGATCCTATCACTGCAAATCATTCAAATATTTTAATTTACAACCAACACAAAAACCTAGGATCACAATATTTACTTCATTTTATCCAGATTCACATGTAGATTAGAAAACTTTCAAGTAATAGGGTTCTTCTCAAGTTCATCTATGGCATTCTTCATTACCAAGTGATCTAGCCATAATTCATTTTTAAGGTTCAATTCAAACATAAAAAGTCTAGATCAATCTAATCAATAAGGTCTAGTTCAACTCTTATGTAGATGATCCAAACTATTATCAATTTACATTCAAGACAACTAAATTAAGAAGATTAGCTTAGAACCTTTAATGTATCCTCGAATTGCATAAACTCACCATGATCACTTTTAATCAATGTTTATAATTAATCAAGGTAACAAAATGAAAACATCATAAAATTATCATATAAATCGAATTAAATTCTACCCAATAGATTGGGATCACAAACAAGCCTTACCCTCAGTCCAATCACAATCTAATCTAAATTGGGGTATGTTGGATTCACAATAAGGGATATCTATGGGGGATCAATGGATGCAAGAATCCATGTACAAACAACCTTCACACACCTTTTATTATATACTTTAACTAATATTGAAACTATGGTGAAATACGTCATAGAAGCTGTCTCCTTTTTCTGTTCTTCTACAATGTTGATCTTGAAAGAGTTTTAGGGAGGGAAAAGTTTTGCTTTGGAGCATGAATTCTAAATTTATATTTAATTGACTAAATATTCTTAAAATATCTAAGCATAAATAACCTCCTATGACTTAATTGGAACATGGTGTGAATTCCCAATACACAGCTCACTTGGTAGATACATCTACAAAAAATTGCAGGTTAAATTTACAGTTGCAAACGATGGGCCGTCAACCAGACGACGAGCCATACTGGTTCTCCATCGTTTTTTTATTGACCTTAATTTTAGGGATAATCTCCCACGACTAAGTTTCGAGACACTTCCTTTTTGACGACGCATCGATAGATAAACTGGGCGTAAACATGGGTGTCGTTAGGCACTGTTTTAGCAGCCTCTTGCCAACCTTTGGGTCCTCCTGAAGGACCCTAATGGTGGTCCTTAGGGATTCGTTCGTGGATGTTTTTTATACTAAACTTGTCCATATAAATTTTAGGGTACTCTTCTATTAATATACACCAAACAACAAAACATGGAAAGACACACTAGCACATACAAAAGCCTAGTTTGTGAATGTCTTGGTCATTCTTCGACGTTGCACTTTTAAACACTTACAACTTCCTCCTAAAGTTATTATTCATTATTTTGACACCTTATTAAATCACAAAACAAATAAGAGGCTCTAGATTAATCAACTTCATTTCGAGGGTTATAACCATATCCCCACTTGGGAACATTTGTCCTTGAATGACACCTTCTTAAACACTTCTTAAAGGACCAACTCTAAAATATCAACCCATCATATATTCATTATTTCTAAATCCACATACGCGTCAAAGGAAAGTTCAATTCAAAGTTATATATACCTAATATAACTTAATATGCATGAAGGAAACATTCTTACTAAATTCCCAGGAGAAAGTAATATCTCCTAGCAATGAGATTCTCAACATAACTTTATGGATATTATTATGATTATAGACTCAATTATGACACAACAAGAGACAACTCAACTCAACTAGAGTCATTCTACATCTACATGAATTTAAAACATTCAAAGAAAAACATGGCTATATATAATCATATAAAGACCTTTCGAAAATGGCTCACTATACCCCATTTGGGAGTAAGTCACACATGCCTTTATAAAATAAAATATAACATAACATAGGAAAATATCAAGTCCAACAAAGAAACTCATCGAACAAGCAAATCTGGAAATTTTTATAATTCATCATGGAAGCACATACTGGGAAGGGACATGAGGATATCATTCTTGATCACCCTTTGGTTGGAGATTATAAAACCTATTTATCTTTGGAGGACCATCTTCCACCTTAGTAGGATCAACTTGCTTATCCTCCCTTCCAATAGCCTTAGAAACCAGAAATCTCTCACCTTGTGACCATCCTTCCCATACCCCAAGCAACCATTCGTATAGGCTAGGCACTTACCATAATAACTCCTCCCACACTTTGAGCAAGTAGATTTAGGAAAATAAGACCCACCACCTTTATCTTTAACAAACCTAGAAGAGTTGGAAGTATCTTGGCCAGAGTATCTTGATTTTGTTTAAGGCCTCTCTTTCCCCTCAGACTTATAATGGAAGGACTTGTCACTTTCAACTAGATATCTTCTTTTCTCTAGCCTTATCTTCCTTTATTTTTGACTACTATTTTTATTGGTCAAAGACAATAAGACGTGAGATACCCATTCTATTAACAAGCATTGCCATACGAAATTCTTCTTCTACTAAATCGAACACACACGTCATAAACATATATATCAAGTGTCTTGGAGCACACTCAGACAAAAGAGTGAATTTCAATACATACTCCTTAACACTCAAACTGCCTTTCTTAAAGTTGATGAATTCCTCCAACTTAGCCTACCTCAATTCTCTAGTAAAGAACCAATCAAGGAAAGCCGACTAAAAGTTCTCCAACTCTACATGACTCGCCTCTAATTTCATAGAATCATTTCGTTGTTTATACCAAATTTAGGATACATATTTCAATTGATAAATTTCATAATAGCAAGTCTCATATTAACCTCATCTACGAACCCATTTGAATACTCCTCCACCTTGGATCCCCTAAATTCCAGAGAGTTCATTCATAAGAACTTCTTAATCTTAGAACAAACCATTCCTTATATAGGGTTTTACGGAGCCACCACCTCCTTATTGGCTTGAGCCATCAAGGCTTAAGGCTACAAGTTCATAGAAGCCCAAAATGTAAGACACCGAAAGTGTATGAAATGCTTTAGAATATAGCATGAGTGTCTAAAGCTTTTTTCCAAATTGTTTTAAGGTCACAAGTATTGAATATAAGTCATTAAGGAAGTTTAGGAATCAAAACGTCAAGGAATGTCCATGACGTCCAGAAACTAGTCAAATAAGGTGGTAATGTGCCTTAACCTGTTTCACTAAGTTTTAGGAGTTTGAAAATGATGAATTTGAGTGAAGGGTTACTAACACATCTTAGAGTCAATTTATAGTCGAAAAGTCCGGGTACAATTTCCCAAGGACCAACCAAGGGCCATTTAGGAGAACCCTTACAATTTAGCAAAAAGCTGCCAAAAGGCAGTGTCCCCAAATGAGTATGAACAACATATCATGGGTCAATCGACGGGGCGTCGATGGGCACTGTCTATGGAATAATATCCAAATTTGATAACGGCCTTTTTTTGGAGAGTTTCTGACCAAAACAACATATCAATAGGTAGGACGGTTGGCCCCTGGTCGTCGTTTGATAGACAGGCTGGCTGTCGAGGTCTTGTATGTGAGCTCACTGATTTTCTACACGTTTTTAAGTTAGGCAAATTAGATAATTATATGGTTAGTTAGTTAGTTCAGGGTTAACGGTTACTTAATTAAATTAGTTAATGGCCTCTGTACAGACCCTAACCTAATACCATATAATTTCCAAAGCCAAATTACTCTTTCTTGTCTCTTCTTTCTCTCTCCCAAGTAGACGAACACTAAAGAGGGTTCTAGGGATGCAAAAGGTCAAGTTTCTCCACAAAAACATGCCAATTCACATAGCACTGCTACCACAAATGCAACATACAAATCACAACATAATTAAATTCTCATTAACATAAAATAAAGGGAATTAGGGCAGCATACCCTAGCTCCATCTTACCACTTCGAATCCAAAGCTATATCACCGAATTAATACCATATGGCCCTTACACATGGCCATGAATATAATTCAATGCAAAAACTATAATAATCAACGAAACTATATCAATTCAATATAGATTCATCAATATAAGACATCCTAGATATCTATTCAATACATTTATTATATCAACCAATAGCCTATAGAAAACTACACTAGAATTTAAAAGTCTTAAGTCAATATCAATTAAACAAGCCTTATATTCAATAGATATAAGAACATACAATAATCAATTGATCAACTTGAAACATACCATAAACTAATTAATCATAATATATGCATATATACAAATTTTATAATAATCTACACATGAATTCATCAATATCAAAGAAAGATATCGTAACCCATGTTATAGTAAAATAAAGATATTTGTGAAGGTAAAGGGTTCATGGAAAATTTCATATAATTAGAAATCAATATTATCATATCTAAGTGTTTGAAAATTTTTCATGCAAGAACCCAAGACCTAGAGTAGTAGTTGGACTTTATCATCTTTTTGAAATATTTGAAAATAATATTTGAAATTGGCTCTAAGGTTATGGAAACATTTTATTAAGAAATCCCATACCTTATTATAAGAACACAATGATAATTGAAGAATAACTCCATTAAAGAGCCATCGTCAACCTCCACCTTCACCTTGAGCTGTCATCGAAGTTTCTGAAGAAACTTTGGGAGGGAATGTGTTTTAATTTAGCACTTAGGGTTTAAATGAGATCTTAATGACATATATACTCTTAAAATACCCATAAACACTCAAAAGAACAATCCAAAGTCTTACTGGGACGTGGAGTGAATCTACCAATTCACTCCTTTTTACGGTTGCCTACACAAGGACAAACCAAATCGACGGCCCGTCCCTTGACCAACGGACCGTCCTGCTTTTCCATGGTCTGAGAATGAGGATTTTTTTGGTACCTCCTTTCTCATTAATAAATCCCAATCAACGATATCTAACCAACGGGGCATCGACTGACCCACTTGGCGTCAATTGCCATCCGTCTGTTGGTTTGTCTTTTGCAGTCTTGGACATCAATTTTTTGTCCTTCCACAAGGACCCTTGGATGGTTTTTGGGGATGTTTTGCCTGGACGTTACCAAAAAAATAATGTTTTTATAAGAGTTTAGGACCTCCCACATGAATGTCATCCAAAACAAACACATAAAACTCGATTAATCATGTATAGACACCCAAGGTCGTTTCAAGCCAAACCGTTCAAACATCATTGACGTTCTTCGACATTTGACCTCAAAACTTCAAAAAACTTGACACACTTACTATATACAGAATAATAACTCATATAATGAACACATTAACTCGTGAAACACAAAATTAGGAACATAACCACATATGAGGAACATAGGTGACTTAATCGTAAAATGTCTTTGTCATCGCTTGATGTTTGACTTCCAATGCACCTAAACTTTTAGACACTTCCTCGAACTCACATTATAAACAATGTTAGGACCTAATAATATAATTACAACCATGTTAGGCTCTAGATTCACTTAAGTCATGTTCGGTGTCTTCCATTCTCCCCCACTTGGACAACATTCGTCCTCGAATGACACTTGTCGATGTTCGAAATGCTTCCAAATGTAGAGACTCAATAAGAAACTAATGACCATTACATATAACATATAATACAATACCAACATCCAAGAGAAAATCAATTTCCCATAATTAAGCAAATCACAACACAACAAGAAACTAGAAAACATTCTATAACTCATCATACTACAAAACTAACATGCTTCATTCCAAATAGCACAATCTCATTTTATATTCAACATCATAGACATATATATCAATTCTAACAACATTACAACAATTTTCAACCAAAAAATGAATTAGTCAATTTTTCGCAAATGTTACAGTGAGCAGACAGTCTTTTACAGTGAATATGCTTCTCAATCTAACAGTGCAACACTTATATTATTCCTTATAAGTACTCTACAAATAAATATTATATAACCATTTAGACATGCTCACTATTCATCTAAATGAAACAATTAGTAACCTACACTAGATGCACATGAACCATGAGGAAGATATCATGCATAAAAATTCATTTTCTTATTCAACAAAACATCAATCAAAACATGCATATTATAAGGATGGAACTCACCTTTAACAAAATACTCCTACACCAATCAAGTTACTAAAAACTCTTTGTTTTAGGATTGAATAAACACATAAACAAAGGTTAAGGGTACCTCACTCCAAAATACCATACCTTCACCATACTCCCCCACTTAGGAGAAACTCATTCATAGCTCAACATAACATCTACTCCAAGGAACTCCCTCAAGAAACCTTAAACCTTACTAATACCTTCTTACCAAGGTCTACCTCATAAAACTAAAGACTCTCAAAGGTATCATCATGTAACCACTACTTTCCCTTTACTAGGAGAACTCACCTTTACTTTTTAAAATCTCAGAACCTCCCTTTCTATGGTTGGGTCTTAAACAACTTCAAATCATCTCTAGAACCACTCCTTCACAACAGTTTACCTTACAATTATTTCCAACTACACTACCTTTTAAAAGGTAACAAAGCCAATGTTAAGTCAAACCACCATCTATCATACCTCATCCAACAAGTTACATCTCATCGTTTCTCTCCCTCAACCCCAACTGCATAAAGTCATCCTCAAGGGACAAACACATAAGGGAAACAAGGAAAAAACAACATATGAAAAGCTCTTAGGCACGTTTAGATGAATGAAGAAGTGAAAATTATCCTAGAACCCAATAAACTCCTATTCATAATGTGGCGCTCTTTTACAAGACTCTACTATATGTGGTTCATGAGACAACTATAACACTACCTAAAACCTGATGCTCTGATATCAAGCTTGACAAGACCCACATGTAAACCCTAGAGGTTAGAGCATTCTTGTGTCGCCCCACAGCAAATGGGACTTCAAGATGTCTCACCTAAGAAACTCGTATCATTCATTGCATAACATACTAAAATGAGTAAGAATTTAAAATTTTCTTCACGCACGAAGAACACTTTTTGTAATCATTATACAAGCGGAAGACTTACATTTAAAACATTAAACCTTTACAACATCTCCTTGAACCATCTAAACTTTAGAGAATACAATACGTGGGTCTAAGACCATACAAGACATAAAAGAAAGACTAACACGTAAATGAACAAATGAGGATATTGTCCTTGAATCGATGAGGACTCATCAATATTTCATATTAAACCTTAGAAACATATCCATCCTCCATGACACAACAAGACTTCCAATTCCCTATATTTTAGTGAAAAAGGGAAGAGAAAGAGTTAGCACATTAGATGCACAAAGTATGGAACCCATGCAAAAACCATGAAAAAGGGACATTTAATAAATCACATGCTTTTCATGAATTTTTATTAAAATATCATACTATAATGAAAGAACAACATGAGAAAACTTAGAAACACATATGAAATCATTTAAGAAAATAATCACATTTTTCGGAAATATTACAGTGAACTTACTTCACTGTATAGTGAACTTCTTCAATGTTAATGTAAAGCTCATTAGCTTCACCTTACACATCTTTAAGCATATAATTCTCTCACTTAAAGGTATCAGAAGACTCACTTAAGTAAGAAAAAGAGAGACCACCCATATAACCTCTCTATGCACACCTAAATTATCCTTAAGACCACCCATAATGACATCAACATACATTTACAAGTCATCAATCATATAAACATGAGATCCTCGTACCAAAGGTGACTCTATGTCTCTCTTGAGTGAGTTGTGAAGTTTCAGCCCACCTTCTACACACACTTAAAGATCCTATAGACTACCTAAGATAGAATCATTCTCACTTAATACATTAGTATACGTAAAATATGTCATTTTCCCCTACAAAGGTTATCAAAATACTTACTTAAGTTAATCAAGAAGATAACGTCCATAATTGTCCTCTTCAAGATGACCTAGATAATCCTTGAGACTACCTAAGTTTGGATCATGTCAACATAATCAACATCTTCCCTAACTAGAGTCATTCTTAAGACTTATCTAGGTAAGACAAGAAGTGACCATTCGTATTCCCCCTTCATTCGTTAACTAGACAACCCTTAACTACTCTAGGTAATTACTTATTTCTTTAACCTACTTTCTTATCTTAAGTCATTACATTCATTATTTCATTTAAGACTCATTCATCACATAAGGACATTCAAGTAATGGTCTTGGACAAGACCTAGTGACTCCAACTAACACCAGCGAAGCCTATTTTCAATGTCTAGATAGCGTCTCATACCACGACCTAAACTTCATAGAACTTCTCTAATGATAGTAAGCATCCCGTATGACTAGAATAGGCAATAACCAACATAGACCATGGTAAAAAATCATGGAATCCGGAGATCTGACCTACTCCGACGAATTTTCTCTACTTGCCAATGGTAGAACTTGGACACATCCCATTTAGGCACATGGTTAAGGAATATGAAGGGTGTGCTTTGTATTCTAGTCTCATCGTTTAACTAGAACTACTTCCCTTACCATACTCACTCGGTGCTAGCTTTTGCTGTCGTAGAGTAATTTTACATTAAAGGTTCATATAAAGGGGTTCCATATCAAGTTCATAACCCTAACATTTACCCTACCAAAGAAACATCCATTAGGTCCACCTTTTAATTGCGACAAAAAGCTCATCATGACTTTCCTAAGGTTTTATATGATGAGGTTCCAGCCAATAAACCTTAAGTCTATCATTATTTTACTTGAAGGATACCATTACGGCTTTCTACTTCAACATTTGTAACCACTAGGTTCAAGGCTTCACATAAAGACCCTCTTAAATTAATTCAAGGTCACATGTCATTCATATGGTCAATACGAATAGGCTTTAGCATCCTAAGTGAAGACATCTCATATTCACATTCATACATGCAGCAAGTAAGGGACATAAGTCACCCAAGGCAAGACACAACATACTTCACTTTAACACATATCACTTGTCATTCTTTAAGTCACTTAGGAATTTTCATAACCATAATTAAATAATCATATACACTACCATATTATCATCAATATAACAATCATAGACTCATATAGCCAAGTAGAAACAACCATGCATCAACTTTAAGACTACATAGAATCACATACTCATAGTCTACATGATTTCATAACACACTACACCATTTTCGGCCTACAGCAACACCACGTAAGTGTAGCGTAAGCTAGTAAAAAGTGTGGCCTTTGATAAAAGGCTACACTCTTGGACATTCAGCAACACTTTTTAGTGGCTGCCCAAAAGAAGCGTAACCTTTGACATTAGGCAACACATTTTAAATGTTGCCATCTTTGGCAACACTTATAAAGCGTAGCCAAATAGGTATAAGGGCACGCTTTGAAGACGTGCATTAGCAACACCTATTTTTTGTTAGACTACACTTAAAAGCGTTGCCTTTTCAGATTTATTGGTCACACTTAAAAAGTGTTGCCTTTTATTGGTCATCTATTGCAACACTTTCAAAGTGTAACGTTTTATCTACCTAGAGCAACACTTAGAAAGTGTAACTTCAACATTTATAATCCTACACGTAGCACAAATATATATAATATGTTTACATACATACAAGTGACCTAAAACACAAAATGAAATAATTAATCATTAAATTGAAGCTATATATTTCAATTTATATAGCTATACATCAATATACATCAATAGTTCAAAAACATTTACATCAATAGTACATACCAATACTTATACATCATTATTCTAAATGTGTACACAATAAATTCAAATATGTATTTAAACTTTTACAATAGTTAAAAACTTTTCATCATCCACTTCAAATTTGATCACCTCCATTTCCCTACACAAATAAGATATTGGCAGTTATATAGAAGAGGTAAGAAGTTTAGATTGCAACAATATAGGGAGGCAAGAAATCCAGCAGTTACAGAAAATTAGACTACATCTTTTGATGTTCAAAGTAGATGCCTACTTGTCTTTTGATGTTCAAAGTAGATGATCTTCCCTTAGGTGTCTACAATTCCAACGTTAACTGCTTGAATATCAATTCCTCTAGTAAACAAATCTGTTCCATCAAGAAAGAACACAAAATTAAGAAATTTAACAATTAATCAATTTGAATTTCAGCTGTAACGGAAAGCGTGACGGACCGTCGTAGCCATGACGATCCGTCCTGCATGTTCGTCATGAAGATCAGAGAAGTAGCAGAAGAAACTTGCAAGTATGGGACGACAGAGTGCACGACGGCCCGTCATGACCACGACGGATGACCACGATGGCCCGTCATGACCACGACGATCCATCATGACCACGGCCCGTCATGAACACAATGGCCTCTCATGACTACGACGGCCCGTCGCGAGGTCCATGGCGGTCCGTCGCGAGATCCAAAATGGCTCTTCGTGACCACGACGTCCCGTCACGAGGTCTATCAACCCAGCCGCGTTTTGACAGATTGCAAGTAAAAGTTGAAGCTATAGTGCAACTGTATGTTTAATTTTTAGCACAATATTTTTGGTCACACAGAGAAAATTCATTTTCTACCAGTACAATACTTTTGCTTGAACATGATACTTTGAATACATAGATATTTCTACGATATAAATAAAATATCAGTTGTATCTTAATGAAAGAACTAAGGAATTTTTCAATTTTAATGCAATACGTAATTCAGAATATTACCTTGAGTAGTGATTCCTATTGTGTCTCCATGGAAAATTTCAAAACATCCCATGTCATGAAGTTTATTTTCAACAGATGTCTCTTTTGAAGGTGAAATCAGTCCATCAATTGGGCACCCAATAGCACAGGATACATATCTGCAAGAAATACGCTAAAGCACACAAAATGCATGTCCAATGTGCAGAACCTTCTTCAGTATTGAAGGAAAAACCGAACTAAATTAGCCTTGTGCTCAAGTATCGATAACTCATTACCCACAAATTCATATTGCTAGAGTTTGGAAGAAGATGGAATAGCTCGTTATCTCCTACACTTTCTGTATTAAGCCAAACATACTTCACATATGGAACAAAACAGAAAGTAAAACCTGTAAAAAAAAATAATTAGGTTTTGAATGTCTGAGATGAACAACAAAATCTTGAAACCTGAAAAAAATTATAGTTTTGCTTCATGAAAATTTCAGATTTGGAGCTTCAATGTCTTGAGCTGAGTGGAAAATTTTTCATTCAAGAAATTGGGGATATCTTCAATGAGTTGGGCAAAGCGTTTTTTCTCCCAAAAAAAATCATATTTGGACCTTGAACTTTTATGTTTTATTAGTAAAGTGAAGTGAAAAAGTTAAGGTTTATTATTTATTAATGTTCATTTTTTTGGCCAATATAAATGGGAGGGAGTGTTAAAATATTGGAGGGAATATAAAAATTTTTGAAAATTTTTAAGGCAACACTTATAAGGTGTTGTTTTTTCAGTTATAAAAATAGGACATTTTAAAAGTGTGGCAATATATGTAAATAAGTGTTGCCAATTATATCATACTGTAACAACACTTATAAAGTGTATCTTATACCATTAAAGAGTACACTTTCAAAGTGTTGCCAAATTTATTGTAGCTAAAAGTTAAAAATTCAGCTACGCTTTAAAAGCGTTCCCAAAACTACTTTAGGCAACACTTTACAAGTGTAGTCAAGAATTTGTGTGGCCGTAGGCCTAAAATTGTGTAGTGACATATATAGAAAGAACACATACTTTCACATTACATCACATACAGATACATATACTCATACTTCACATAAATCAAGTAGATGTATCATTATAATACTTCAAATAGTGCCTACAAGGCCATGATCATCATATTGCATAAACTAACGCCGACAAGGTCACATTAATTAACATAGAACCATCATCATAAGTGGAACATACCAATCAAAATATAATTGAATTCTAATTGACATAAAATAAAGGGATTAGGGAAGCATACCTCTACTCCATCTTACCACTTCGAAGCCAAAGCTAAATCACACAATTCGATATCATTAAGCCCTTACCATGTCCATGAACATCAAATTCAATGCATAAACTATAATACTCAATTAAACTAGGTCAATTCAGCATATATACATCAATCTAATACAACCTAGATATCAGTTCAATACAAATATTATATCAATCAATAGCCTATAGAAAACTACACTACTATTCATAAGCCTTAATTCAATATCAATTCAATAAGCTTAATATTCAATGTCAATTCAATAAGACTATACAATACTCAATTGATAAAATTGAAACAGCCTATAAACCAATTAATCATTATTTATACATAAATCAAGAGCCCATAACAATCTACATATGAATTCATCAGCATCAAAGCATGATCTCATAACCCATATTATAGTCAAATTCAGAGTTTGTGAAGGTCAAAGGTTCATGGATAATTTAATATTAATTAAACATCAATATTATCATATCTAAGTGTTCGAAAACGCTTCATGCATTAACCCCAGACATAGAGTAGAAATTGGACTTTTTCATCTTTTTTCATCTTTGAAAATCATCTTTTAAATTGGATCTAAGATGATAGAAAGCCTTAGATATTGGACTCACATACCTTATTGGAAGAAAACACTGGTAATTTAAGAATAAAATCCATTCAAGAAACATTTTCAAGCTCCATCTTCACCTTGAGCTCTCATGGATGTTTTTGAAGAAACTTTGGGAGGGAATGTGTTTGATTTAGGTGTTAGGGTTTAAATAAGATTTTCATGACTTATATAATATTAAAATATCCATAAATACTCAAGAAAACATCACAATTCCTTATTGGGATGTGGGGTGAATTTTCGAATTCACCCCTTGAACTTACAATGGCCAGCGCAGTGACAGACACAATGGACGGATGGACCATCGACGACCCGTCCCTTGACCAACGGACCATTCTGTTGATCCGTGGTCTGGGAATGAGGCTTTTATTTATCACTCCTCTCCCATGTATAAGTCCCATAGTCGATACCTAATCAACATGGTGTCGACTAACCCACTAGGTTTCGATTGCCATCCGTTTGTAGGGCTGTCTTGGGCAGTCTTGGAAACCAAGTTGCGTCCTTCCTCAAGATCCCTTGAATTTTCTTTGGGGATGTTTTTCCCTAAAGTTTCCAACCAAAATATGTATTTTATACGAGTTTAGGACCTCCCACATGAATTTCATCCAAAACAAACACGTAAAACTCGACGAAACATGCATAGACATACAAGGTAGTTACAAGGAAAACCATTCGAACGTCGTGGACGTTCTAGGATGTTTGACCTCCATACTTTGCGAAACTTGAAACACTGATTATATACCCCATAATAACTCATATAATAACCTCATTAACTCATGAAACAAACAATTCAGCACATAGGTGACTTAGTCGTCGAATATCTTTGTTGTCCCGTGACGTTTGACTTCCAATGGACCTAAACTCTTAGACACTGCCTCAAACTCACATTATAAACCATCTTAGGAAGTTATACCATCGTGTCAACCATTTTAGGCTCTATATTCACCTAATTCATTTTCGAGGTCTTATAAAATTGAGTGTGGTTGATTGTAAGACCATGATGATAGCATTGTGAAGGAGATTGAGTAAGTCTTCTAGTATATATTCTTTACTTAATTTGTGGTTAATTGTAATAAAGTGATGATGTTGTACTAAACTATACCTTATTTTAAGATTGATAGGGTTGGTATTATTTTAAATTGACATGTCTTGAACCATGGATTGTGATTCCTTGGATAAGATGTGAATGTTATAAGGATAGTTATAACTTATCAATGTTCCTTATATATGATGTGACTCTGTAAACGTTCTAACCTCACTTATATTAATTTTAATGAATGGAATACTCATGCAATTCATCTTCAGTTATGATTATGATAGACTTTATGACCTAAGCAATGATGATTAATAAAGTACTTAAAGACATTTTAAAAGTGACTCTAGCTTAGCACATAGTGAACTACACTGAGGATTGTACTCACGATATTGGAGACTATGATGTATTTAGGATAATAATGTCCCAACTATATTTCCTTGTTCTTTAACTATGTTGCCCTAATAGGAATACAAGCTAGTGGATCCACGTAGTTGCTATGAAAATGCTTTGGTACCACCTTTGAAGGTAATACGCCTTCCTTCTCTATAGGATTCAATGACACTAAATCCACATTAGCTCATGTGGTATATGTCGGTTAAGGGAAAATGTTCCTGAAAGTAACTAAAGTAATAAAATGGACTCTAACGAGGATAACTTGATAGGTTTGACTTAGTTTAGGTAGGGGTCTGAGACTCTACCTATACATTGCACTAGTTAGACTTGAGAAAAGTCTTAGAAGGATGTTCTTATGCATAAATATACGGATAAATTTAAATGATATATATATATATATATGATGATCTTACATGTGGATGATACAATAAGGTAGTGGTTTTACTTATGAATATGTGTTTGGTCTCTATTGTTAAAGTATGATGATATATACTCTTAATGATAGGCTATATGAAGTTGGACAATGGTCATAATTCTTGTTGCGCTTGGTTTATTGAGCAAGGCTATGGGACATTGCTTAATCATTGCACTGTTTGACTTAATGATGGTTCATGAGTGATGGTATTGCTTATGTTATGATGTTAGGAACTCTTATCCATAATTTTTGATATTATAGCTTGATGATAGAGTTGTCTTGATTATGTGCTCAATTATGTGGATATGCATATTGACTTGACTAAACTTAGTATGATTGGTCTTGTGATGTACAAGATCTTGACTTAATAAGGACTTCTTGAATGTGCATAAGGCTTTTCAAAGTAAATAGCAGACTTAAATGAAATGTCTTTTAGCTTGATTTTATGTTGTGTGCAGATATTGTCTCACACGTTGTACAAGTTATATGCTAACCCCATTTTCTCACTCGTCAAAGTTGGGGAGGTTCTCACCACTTCGAGGACAATGCTATTTTCTACCTTCGGATATTGATTTGTCTAAAATACAGTATGTTCATTTCATTCATTTGAGTATTAATGATTTATAGCCTATATGTGGCTTTCATTGTATTGAGGTATGGACTAAGTAATCTTCATATACGAATGTGGTGTACCTAACCTCATGGAATCCTTAAGGAGAACAAAGTGGTAGTAATAGTATGGGATGCTATTCTCACATTGCAGTTTGTGTAACTTGCAAATCCACTTGGGGAAGGGCACCTATGTGAAGTTCTAAATGCAAGTTTGTTTCTCTAAATGTCTAGTTTTAAGATGTGGGCTAATTACCCAAACGAAGTAAGCCTATAATGGGTAGTCTTCAGGGTAACTTAGGTGTGCATTCAAGGAATTGTGTGGGTGATTCCTTCATGTCTACCTTAGTGAATCTTAGGATAACTTTGGTTAGGGAAACTTCAAATGAATGATTTCATTGTGAGTTTGCTTGAAATGAGTTTACTCTAAAGTCGTCCTTTGAGTTAAAATTATGGAAGTTCCATCCTATGTGCTAAATGATACTATATAATCTAGTTTACTTCTATATTCATGAATGTTTTACTTAATTGGCGTGAAAGCTTATTTATACTAAAACATCCTTTCTTGCATTTTTTTTGCATTGTCATACTTGGTAGATTGTTTTTACTATCCCCATACTTCTCTATACTCTATAATTATAGGTTGGAGGCAAGTTGAAGATAAGAAGGCAAGCTTCAAAATCGACTCTCTCAAGACTAAGTATGTCCTCCCATATTCGAGGACATAGTATTTATTTCTCTAGTTATACTTTAAGACTTATATAAGACATATTATGTATTTTTCTTTCAATGTAAAGGTTCGTGACCCTAAGATATTTAAGTTATGTCTTTAACTTGGCTTGTTAAGACGAGACTACTCTTTAGTATTTATTAAATACATTTCATTATTATTAAAATTATCGTGAAAAGTATCAATTATGTACTACTTTTCATGTCTTATGCATTGAATGATAGCTAGAAGGCTTTTAAAAGACCTATGAAGGGTCAAATAAGCAATTGTTTCAACATAATGGTTGCCCCATATTCTAGGGGGTACTTTCTGGTCATTACAAAAGGTTTTTCGACCAAGATTACTGATTTGATGGTATATGGGTATTGGATTGTCATGGATTAAGTTGAACAAAGTGAATCTTAAACCTAGTGCATACATTTAGCTACATATAGTGAATGGACTAAAGCGTAGGTTATTCTTATTTGATTTTTGTTTGTGTTCGAGAGAAAACAACTTAATTAGGGGTAAATTTTCTGAAAGAAAGTTTATCCCCAATAAAGTATAGCTTAGTCACTTATTTACCATTATTTATTAACAGTTGCAATTGCCCATTTGTCTATCATAGTCTATAATTCAAAAACATCCTTATAATGCATCTCTTTACTTGTTAATTAGTGTTATTTGCTGCTGTTGTAGTTGATAATGAAAGTGAATACCTCCTTTGTTATTTCACATTTGTGTTACTACCCCCATTTGAACTATGTTTTATTCGTAAATATGTATTTCTATCGCTGAATGGAACATATTTATACTTTAATATTTAATCTTAAAAATGCACCATTCCCTGTGCCAACAATCCGAACCTAATTAGTTGGGTTATATACTTAATAACGAATGTTGACTCATAGAATTGGATTGAATGTATTTCATAGCGTTATTCGATCTTTGTCCTACTTGTATAAGGAAGAGTTCATGTATTAGCTTCTATAGGGAGGCACTAGATAAATACATATGTGGGCAGATCGTTACAAGATAAGGATATTGCTACTAGAAACCTGGACTAACTGATGTAAAACAATTCATCTCATTAGATAACTATATTCAAGTGCCCGACTAACTGACGTAAAATCTTTCATCTAATTCTTATATTCACTTGGTCCTAAGCATAAGTCACTTTAAATTCATATTGAGTCTTTACATGAATTCATGTTCATGAAATAATTCCCTAGCACTCAAACCAACATCGTATCATGATAGCTAATAGAGTCATTAGGTGAGATGATCTTTCAACATTAGAATCAATAATATGTGAGTAATGCTTTCCTATCAAATTCATAGTGTGTTTATAAGAATATCCATTCATTCAACAATCATCATAGTCATAATAATTTTGAAGGGTATATGGGAGAATGATATATCAATCAATACTACAATTACACTATAATTCTCAATAGATCTTCATTCTAAAATTAAACTCTGACGCACATGCATAATTCTCACATTTATGTACAAATTCTCATAGCTTATAAGCTAGAATCATGAAGCACATTCAACCAAAATTGGAGAATTTATACATAACATATGGGTAATAACATAATTCAATTAATTCATACAAGACCCATTTACATGCTTTTAAAATATATTAATTCAATTAAGACAACAATTTAGCAATATAGGGGATCCATGGGTTCTTGCGGGAATTTCACAAAAACTCAACCATAAATTATCACTTCAATCATAAACAAAGAGAATTAAACCATTGGCACCATTTTTAAAGTGAACCCATGATTTTAGAACATGACCATTATTTTTTGGGAAAATTGCAAGATTTTGTTATCATGTTTTGAAGCGGTTCAATAAGTTGAATCTACCCATACATGAAAACTACCATAACTTGATGATAAATATATAAAGAATTTGACGAAAACCTTTTATTTATTTCAAGCCCATACTTTCAATTTTATTCTTCTTCTTGTTGGGTTTTTACAAAGAGAAATATTGAAAAATGAATTTTTTATTTTGATTTTGGTCAATGAGAAAGTGATTAGTTTTGCTATTTAAGAACTTAAATACCTTATATATTTATTTAAAAGTAATATAAAATTTACCCATTTAAAATTGCACTTAAAATTACAATGACAAAATTAACCCTTGTTGCCCCACAAGTGGACTACCAAAAAAACCTAAGGCAAGGAACAAGAGAAGCTTCACGGGCTGTGGACTTCTCCACATGTGGTTTTCCCTCGCATGGAACGTTCCGTTGGCTTTTGAATATAATGAATTTGACCACAAGATCTCTACATGATCAGTGGATTGCGCACTTTCTATGGACCCAAGCGTTGATTGTTGACTATGGCCCACGCGGCTAAGCCAGGCTTCATGGGGCTCTCCATGCAGTGAAGTTTTTCACGCCTCCTGGATCCTCGCATGAAATTCCTCGAGTGCCCAAAAATGGATAAGTCAAAATTTACGAGGCCTTTCAAAGGTAGTGAAGTACTTCGCGCACCTTGAACCCTCAAGTGTACTTTCCTACTTGTATATACGGCTATGGCATGGTTCACGAGAGATTTTAAGGACAGTGAAGGCTTTCACGTTCCTTGATATCTCACTTGAACAATTCCTTTTGCCCACATGGCTAAGCTAAATTTCAACAATGCTTGTATGCACATCAATGCATTTCACCTTCCTTGAATCCTCACTGAACTTATACTTAGTCAAAAATTTTGCTGCTATTTTACAACTATAATCATGATTCAAATTTTAATATTCAAACATAAGGATCTAGTTTCACTGATTAATTTTTTTCTAGAGTTACATATTCTATTTGTGAGAAAGCCTTTAACCACCCATGATATTTTCAAAATAGCTTTTAAGGCCCATAGTCATTAACTTTATGATATAAACGACCTACTACTAATGGGAATTTTTTTTTAATTGTGATCTATATTAATTGATGGTATATGCGGATACCGTACTAATAAAAACCTAATTTAGGAAAACAAAGGGAAAATCATTGAGGGAAAATCTAGATGTCTTTATTGTCATGTGTCCAAACTTCATAGAACTTATAGATATCTTCATCTATAGCTTACTCAAGTCATAAACATACTTCCATACATATGTGTTATTTTCAATAATTCATACGCTTCAATATGGTTTAAAAGTCAATGCATCTTCAAATTCATTTACATCAATTTCATAAAGAGAAGATATACATATTTTCATAAATTCATCTTTCATAGTTCAGGACCAACAATATTACAGTTATATTATAGAAAACATAGTTTATGCATGGTTCATGCGGATTCATCCTGAATACTTAAATTCATGCACAAAAAATCATAACGCTATCAGTTGGATCAATATTTAAAGGAACAATGGCATGGAAAAAAACCCCTAATTTAAGTTGAAATTTCTTACTTCAATGTTGGAGAATTTGGAAACTCATTTGAGGAAACACTCCATAGATGAAAACTATCATACCTTGGTGTTCAAAGCCCTTAAGAAATTTGGTGAATTGGAAACTTGATGTAGAAACCCTGACTTGACTTCTTTTCATCCTCCTTTCAAAACAGAAATATTTGAGAGGAGGAGCTTGATAAATTTTTAAAATTTAAGAGATAAACTTGAGTTCGGTGATGTAAAGGTTTTAAATTTTATATAGTGCTTTGGGTAGAATGCAAAATAATTTAGTATTGAGTAAAGTTAATTAGGAAAACATACCATAATCCCTGACTTAAAACTGCCCAAATTACTCAATAGAAATCAAAAACGGGTCGTTACGACCACCACGGCCCATCATACGGGTCGTGAAGAATTTATGCTTGATAGTGATTCACTATTTCTTACATAAAGTTTTACTTCGATCTTGGATTTGGATAAACTTAATGGCATTGGAAAGTGGAATTTGAGATCTTTAATTTGATAGGTCATAGGCAACCTAAATCATTTTGTGCTAAAAGATATGATAATTTCAAATTTAATATTAAATTCTAAGTTTGATTTAAAAAAAAAAACCTTTACGAACATCATCACGGTCTATGTGAGGCTTCATAGTCCATTTTGAAGTTCGTGTTTCTTGATCAATGAATACTCTCCTTGAGTAGAGGTGTTGTATCTAGTACAAACCTCTTGAGATGGGTAATCTCTATGAGTAAAGGTGTTTAATGAAGAAGCTATCTCCCTATCCCTTAAATATGTGCCCACATAGGACTATCTAGTGTTTTTGCACGTAAAGGCTAAAGATATGTCCCTACCTTAGGAAAGTGGGGATCCCTCATCCTGTACCATGAGTCATGTCAAGATATCACGGTATTTGTCGGTTAAAGCTTACCCCTACAAAAGAATGTAATGAACTAGGTCTTCCTACAGTAGTATGGTACAACTCAGGGTAGGTGGTGGAATGGGACGCCATCTATGCATTTCATAAATAGGCATTTGTAGGGGGTCTTAGAGTGTCCACATAATGTTAATGAATGAATGATTTTCTAGCTTATTTTAGAGAAGCCTGTTAGTCTTATGAATAATGTTAATTAATGTTTTATATCTTGTTCAATGTGATGTTCCTATTCTAGGGTGACTCCAAAGGAGCATTGAGTGGGAGTTGATGTATGGGATTCTACATTCACATAACACTAGTGTAATTAAGAGTTATCCTAGGAAATGGTCCATATGTGATTTTCCAAAATGGATGAAGGTCTTATTTATTGTCTTTATTAATGAATGTTAACTTGTTAATTTGTGTTTGAAATGAAATACCTTCGTCTTAGTGAACAACTAGGTGTGCATTGAATAGGTTGTGTTGGCATCTCTTTATGTAACACTTAGGTACGTCATTGGATAACCTTGGGTAGAGGGTCTAAATTGTTAAATAGGTTTCTTAATGAATATGGTCATATCTTGTGGATTATGGGGTATATAAATTGTATGTTAATGATATACTTATATAATGTCTTTTACACTTAGGTCATGAAGCTTTATCAAAATAGTATGAAAAGCATATTCAAACTAAAATATCCTCTTATGTCTTTTCATGGTTTCCATACTTAGCGCTGAATTGAACTAATTCTATATTTTCTTCTATTTTTACAA
The DNA here is from genome assembly GCA_027705065.1 of Solanum peruvianum. Taxonomy (NCBI): domain Eukaryota; kingdom Viridiplantae; phylum Streptophyta; class Magnoliopsida; order Solanales; family Solanaceae; genus Solanum; species Solanum peruvianum. The sequence goes on from JAKWJD010001760.1 coordinate 28,078,775, forward strand.
AGGGTATTGTTGGCAAGTGAGGTGGTCTTTAGAGTTGAAGCTTGGGAAGCAGGAAATTCTCTCAAGATTTGGGTATGTCTTCATATGTCGAGGGCATGAATTTCTATTTCTAGTTTTCCTTTATTAAGATATTCTTATAAGACTTATATCTTTCTTTCCATGTAAGGGTCGTGTCCCTAGGATAATGAGATGTGTCTAAGATGGGTTGTATTGAGACTTAGTTCTTCTTACATTTTATGAAAGAGTTTCCTCTTATTGACTTTATAGTGAAATGATTTAATACTACACTGCTTTTCATACCTATGTGATGAAAGAATTCTAAAAGGCTTGTATAAGTCCTCTTCGAGGTTGAACACACTGGAAAGGACTAGGGAGTTCTCTCGGGTAGTGGAAACTTTGTATAAGAGCATATGATTATTGATATAGTCTTGGGGTTCAAAGTCTCACAAGCCACGTCTAGCAGAGTCTTATTTATCAATGTGAGTCGCGACATATGTATGAGCGATAGGCTATAGGACGATAGAAGGTACTCTTCATTGATATTATTGAAGTCGTGCCTTAGTAATTCAATAAATACATTTTTCCTAATCATATTCTTGTGGTTTTATAAGCATGAATACGAGAGGAGCTAATCCAAGGAGGGCTCTATATGGGAATTAAAATGAGGAGGTTTTCCCTTAAGTTCACCAAGGTCCACAATCTCCCAACTAGGAATGGGATATATCTAATGAGAAAATAAGGGATGCATTCAAAGATTTAAACAAACTCATTACGAATCAAGCTTAACTCGTCAATACTAAACCCCAAGAAATGACGGTGGAAGCGAATCGATGAGTTGTACCTTAAGTGAACCCCAATGCATGTAATCCCACTTCCAGAATTTGAGATTTCACAAGAATGAATCCTCCTACTTTTCATGGTACTAAGGTGGATGAGGGTCCACAAGGCTTTATTGATTAGGTGTTTAAGGTTGTAGATGCTATTGGAGTTACTTCTAGGGGAAAAGCGGAATTAGCCACCAAACAGCTAAAACATGTGCAACAACATTGGTTTAAGCAATAGATGGATAAGAGGCTCGTAAGGGCACGCCGGGTAGATCGCGGAGTGTTTAAGACGGCCTTTCTGGAAAAATAAATTTCCATTAGAGTTTAGGGAGAAAAAGTTATTACAATTCATGAACCTCCATCAAGGGGGAATGAGTGTGAAGGAATACTATCTCAAGTTCACCCAACTCTCTAAATAAGGGCTAAACTTGTAGTAAACTCTAGGTCTAGAATGAATAAGTTTATGATGTGGGTGTCTATTTTAGTTAAACAAGAATGTTGTACAACAATGCTCCACATGGTAAGGATTCTCTAGACTCATGGTGTAGGCCCAACAAAATGAGGAGAGAAATCTTAGGAAGATCAATAGAGATGGTAAAAGGGATATGATGGATGAACAAAGTCTACCTAAGTCTAAGACGAGGTTTTATCATCAAGATTCTCCCATGGTAAGCAAGGATAGGGTGTCTAACACGAATTCTCAAGGAGGGGGTTGATGTAGTTCTAGCTTTGAGAGGTCTATAAGTACAACATGTGGAAAGTAATATATGGTTAAGTTTCTTGCCAGTGCGGATGCGTTCTTTGGCTGTGGAAAAAATGTTCATAAGATGAGAGATGGACCAACACTTACGGAAAAAGAGAAGGAGACCATCCAATATCCTCTTGATTGTCTGGATGCTAATGCTCCCAAGAAGAACTGGTTCTATGTGCTACAAGCTAACAAAGTAGCTAATCCAAAGTAAAGGCCTCGGTAACTTATGGTTTCTTATGTTTGTATTAAATTTCTCTTTGATGGGTTTACCCTAAGTGGGGAGGATGAGTTAAATAGTAAGGTGGTTGATATCGGGGAGAATGAGTTTAATCGGAAGGTGATTGATATCATTGTATTTTCCTTCTATTCCTATTCAAGATTGATGCCAAGTAGTTTCTATGTTCATGTTTTGGTACTAGCTTGGAATGTATTCTGCCTTGCTTCTGTGTAGGGTTCCATCACACCCGATCCACATTGGCTCATGTTGTCTTTGTCAGTTAAGGCAACACATTTTTGAAAGTAAAATAATGTAATAAAATATACACTACTAGAAATTAGACTTACAACAACGCTTATGTAGCCACAGTTATTTAATCGTAGCAATAGCTCACCTATTACAACAGTTATAACCGTGGCAAAATATCCTTGAATCTAATAGAACAATTCTTTAAATGAATTGTGGCATCATCCTTATAATGGTCCCTATAGAGATTCTATGGCTACAAATTCAGAACTGTTGCAATAGCTAACTCTATGACAACGATTAGCGAAATCTATGGCAACAGTTATTTTAGAAAAAATATTTTGGTTCTGATTTTTATACTAGAAATACATTTCCCTCCTAAACAATATATTTCCCTCCTAAACAATATTGTCTCACATAATTTAATCTAAAAGAAAAAAAAAAACCCTATTCCGCTCTCAAACGAAATGGCGAGGAACGACGAAGCAACAGGAACCGATTGAAGCAGTTATTCAGAAGTTTTAGCGAGCTTTTGGTGATGAAAACAAGAGGGAACGATTTCAAGCTCTTGATAACAGGCTCTTGGACAGCGAAGCTTTTGGTGAAGCTCGTTGGTTCTATTGGACAGCTAGGGTCAACTATAATTCTTCCATATAAAGGTGAATAATGTGTAAGTTTCTCCTCTGTTAGTTCATGATTTCTAAGTCTCCGTTGGATTATTTGTATAAAAAATGTAAAGAGTAAACAATGGGTTAGTCTTAAATCTATGTTTTTTTGGTCTAATCTATGTAGTGTATAAACTTTCTTTGTTTAAATTTCTGATGTATACTGAAACAGGAAAAAAGAAAACACTTCTCGATTTAAGTTGCTGAGGATTTAAGGTTAAACTTGAAGATGATTTAGGGTTAAGTCATCCCTTGGTGAAGTAAAACTGTAGAAGAATCGTTAGAAAACTTTTTGTGTTCTCATTTTAATGTCGCTGCTTCGAAAAGATAATCCTAAGACTCAACCAACTTGTTCTCCTTTGTTCGTATGCTTTTTTTCTTCTTTCATATACTGTTGGTGCCTAGAGATGGACAGTTTGGCTTCAAATTGAGTGTTCTTAGTTGTTTGAGGTATAAACAGTGCTCTTGTGTTTATTGTTGTTTTGTTAGCTAGTGATATGGCTTCAATCATTGGTTTGTTCCTTTGAATGATTTTTATCAAGTATGTTTTAGGAGTTATGTATCGACTTTATTTAAGTTTTGGTTAGCATGGTTTCTAGTCGTCTGGTTGCTTTAATGTTCCTCTATTTCAGCTTGTGTGCTTGCTTCCTTTTACTTATCGAATTAATTTGAGTAGTTATATTTCTCATGTTTTTTGTGATATTTAGAGCTTCATATTTCATCTTTAATAAATTCTGATGAGTTTAAAGAGCATAGAACAGGGAGGCTATGACTATCCATCTAGTTCTTGTAATTTCCTTGCTCATCTCATTAATCTTTGACCTATTTTCTCATTTTATATGACTGATTTAATTGTCTTTGGATAGAAGTTTATGTGGTCTAGGAAGTATTGTTTCCATTTTGGATGGGACTTATTTTGAGGTTAAGATTTGACTTTGGCTTCCCCCATAAATATTTTGTCCTTTCTTCATTGTTGAAAATTATTTGGATTGATCTTCCTATAGTTTGATTTGTGGTTAGTTCCCTGGAAATTTATCGTTAGATCAACTAGGTCTTAATTCGAAGGGATTGATGTGTTGTTGTGTGTGGCATCAGTTGTTGTACAATATGTCCCATTCTCCTTATTGCCGCAGCTTAATGTTGAGAAAATTTTGTTAGCTTAGAATCTACGAAAAATTAATACTTTCTGATTGTGTATCCTTGTTTGACCTTTTTCTAGACAAAGTTAGGCGTTCTATTAAAAAGACATCAAGCTTTAGAAGAATGATTAATCTAGCCCCTCCCCCCAAAAAAGTAAGAAAACATCAATCTTTAGAAGAATAATTTGGAGTTGGGATCCTTCCAAACACCTTCAATTTGGAGTTGTGTTTTTCTGTGTGGGACGTCTATGAAGTGTGATGCTCTTATGTGAAATAGATATTTTGTGTAATACGATTATTTCTAAAAGATTTTGTATGATGTGAGAGGCAATTTCGAGGGAAGAACATGCCGACATAGAAGTTACCCATATATTAATAATCTGATAATCAATTTGTACCAGTTGCTGCAGCAGATTCCCCTATAAATTGTGTGTATCTGAGTTGTTGGAGGTCTAAGCTATGCTCTTGTGTGGTTGTTGTTTTGTCGTGAGTGATATGGCTTTAATCTTGTCCGTGGAATTGTTTAGTTAATTATGTTTTAGGAGTTATCAATCGATTTTCTTTAAATTTGGTTAGCATGGTTCTCGTTTAGTTTTTTTATTGTTCCTATTGTTCAGCTTGTGTGCATGCTTCTTTTACATACCGGAAATTATTTGGTTTGATCTTCCTGTAGTTTGGTTTGTGCTCTAATTGTAAAAAACCACTCAATAGATGTCACTAGATTTATTCTACTATTTTCACTAGCTCTAGGATCAGTACTACACTGAATGCTTTTATATGTACAGTAATTGTTAAACTGATAAGCCAACACCCTTGTGTATTTTTGTATAATGAGATAGCAGTTGTTACTGTTTGTTCTAATCATGTTTTCCATGTGAACAATCAACTCTTTTACTATTTTAGAATACATGAAATTGTTTGCTAGAATCAAAATAAATGTACTGATAGTTATTTGATTTTCTTGATGCAGTCTGTTGCAGTGTGGTGTGAATACTTAAGTTTTGTACACTTTCTGCATCTGGATTTTCTAAGGTGAGAAATCTATTCATATTGCTTCGATATTTGTTCTAGCATGCATGCTTGTTAAATTAATGCACGCTTGTTCTCTGATAGTTTAATGTCTGAGTTGCTGCTTGTAGTCTGGTTCATGAGTTTTCTGGTACTCGCTGCTCATAGTCTGGTGGAAGACCAGTCGTAGATTCATGAGTTTTCTGGTACTTGCTGTTTGTAGATTTTCTTGTTTCTGCTAATTAAACATGTCTCTTTTTCTTCTTTTTATATTTTTCCTTCTTATCTAAATGTTGCTCCTTTTTGTTGGGGTTCTGGCTTATCGGCCTAATCTGCGACAGAAGTTATAAGACAGTTGCATAGATATAAGAACTTGTATATCTAGCATGATAGTGTTGAATCCCAGCTTGATGAGTATGTGTAGCCGAGCCAATATAGTAGACAGGAAATTCTTAATCAACTTTTCATATTTGTGCACATTCAAATTGATCTAATGTTACTCCAATTGTTACACTGATCTCCCATCATCAGAAGAGAATTTTCGATGTATTTTCGTCGTTGTAGATGTAGAGACTGAGTTTGTGCCTTTAAATGGTGTTGAAGAAGGGGAAGGCAATTTCTTAGGCAACATTTGTTCCCAAGTAATAGAAGACTTTGTCAATCTTGATCCTTCTGAAATAACAATGCTAAAAAACAGAATAAAAATCAGACATTGCTTCCTACAACTTAACATAATGAAAATATCAAAATTTGAGATTTGTATGTAGAGAGACAAAGTATTGTTGAATCAAGATTTGTAAAGACAATTGAGGTTTTTGATGGTTTCTGATATGAGACATGTTGAGGAACGTGAGAAGTTTGCCAACATGTTTGTTAGAGTAAAGTTAAAACAATGGCATACAACATTTAGTTTAACAATTTTAAAAGCTAATGGTTGTAATTGTACTTAATTTCCAAAGCCTCCGCATCTCACACTCATCACAGTAAAACATGAAATACTCATAATTAGATAATTCCATATTCCAATTAGTATATTATTTGAGTTTATTGAGTTTATATATGTATGTATTATATATAGAGTAATAACTTGTACTATATCACTATTGTGGATCTATTACGATTTTGCGAAAAATTTGCGAAATTATTTATATTTTTTCTAATTGTATGTAGGTGATGAAAACGAAGAAGGCGATGAAAGCAGTAGCGAAAACTTGACATAGGAGCTGAAGTATTGATGTTCTAGAAACCATATAATTATTAAGATTGAAAATTGTGTGGTGCATGTGTTTCACCTTTTTTGAATGCTATAAAAGATTTGTATATTTTTCTTTTATTGTTATTAGAATTACGGATCTTGAAATCTAATTTTGGTAACGAACATTTATTCTCGTGAACGATTTATGTGATTTTTTATGTTATAAAATTACTGTTGCATTAGAATTGTTGCAATACCATGTAATAACCGTTGTGATAGCCATTAAGCACAGTTCTATGTTGTTTAAATGTGTTGCATTACCCTATAACAACTGTCGCAATAGAATGAAAGGATGTGTTGAATCGAAAGAAAAACTATAGCCATAGCCTCTACAGAACTGATGCATAAACCTCTACTACAACGGTTCAAAACCGTACTAATACGACCATAACCGTTGGCAATTAATTCAAGTGAGAACCGTGGCAATAGGTCCATGTATGGCTACGGTTATATGACCCGTCGCACCAAATCGTAGCAACAGAGCTATTGCTACGCGATCTATTGTAGCGGTTAACGTAATCGTAGCCTTAGACATATGGCTACGGTAGTAATGTCTATTACAACGGTAAATGAACCGTGACAGTAGATCAAATTTCTAGTAGTTAATGGACTCTAACTAGGATAACATGAGAGGTTTGACTTTGTCTCGGTAAAGGTATGGGACCTTACCTATACATTCCACTAGTTCGCCATGAGTGAAGGCATAGAAGGATGTTCTTATGCATCGATATGATGATAAATGTAAATGACATGTATATAATGATCTTACATGTGGCTGATACTATATCATAGTGGTTTTACTTATGAATATGTGTTTGGTCTCTATTTCTAAAGTAGGATGATATGTACTCGTAATGATATGCCATATGAAGTTGGACATTGGTTATAGTTCTTGTTTGGTTTAGTTGATTCAGTAATCTTATGGTACATTGCTTAATCATTCCACTATTTGACTTAATGAGGTTTCATGAGTGATGTTCTTGTTTTGGTTATGATGTTAGGAACTCTTATCCATGCTTGTTGATATTATAGCTTGATGATAGAGTTGTCTTGATTATTTGATCAATTGTGTGGCTATGCATATAGACTTTACTAAACTTAGTATGGTTGGTCTTGTGATGTAAATGATCTTGACTTAATGATTATGTCTTATAGATTGGTACGGTCTTCTTGAATGCGCATAAGGCTTTTCAAAGTAAATAGCATACTTTAATGAAATGTCTTTTAGCATGATCTTATGTTGTATGTGCATATGGTCTCATAGTTTGTACAAGTGATGTGTTAAACGTATTTTCTCCCTTTTCCCCAAGGTTTTAGGTTCTAGTCGTTGAAGGTCTTTGAGATGACTTTGAAGGAAGACTTTGAATTCTCACTTATCCAAGTTGGGTAGGTCATCACCACTTCGAGGACAATGTCATTTTCTTGCTTTTGATATTGTTTAGTCATAAACACAATATGTTCATTTCATTCATTTGAGTATTAATGATTGAATAGCCTATATGTAGCATTTATTGTATTGATGTGTGGGCTAGGACAAGTTGGTACACTCTTTTTAGATTGCTATGAGATGAGACTTCGGATTTTAAGCCTAGTTATATCTTATATATATATATATATATATATATATATATATATATATATATATTATCTATATGTGTGTGTGTGTGTGTGTGTGTGTGTGTGTGTGTGTGTGTGTTTGTGTGTGTGTGTGTGTGTGTGTGTGTCTGTGTATGTGTGTGTTTGTGTGTTAATGATTGAATAGCCTATATGTGGCATTTATTGTATTGATGTGTGGGCTAGGACCAGTTGGTACACTCTTTTTCGATGGCTATGAGATGAGACTTCGGATTTTAAGATAATGTTATATCTTATATATATATATGTGTGTGTGTGTGTGTGTGTGTGTGTGTGTGTGTGTCTGTGTATGTGTGTGTTGTGTGTGTGTGCAATAAAAGAAAAAGACTTAGTAATCTTCTTAAACGAAGGGTCTATGAATACTTGATATGAATATATATATTATGTGTATGAGAGAGGTCTATGTAAACCTCATGATAGATAAAAGAAAAGTTTTTAAATTTTCTGCACTTTTGACCTATGAATGTAATGATGTAAGATAAGTGGCTAGTCATAGTCCTCAAAGAGGACGTCGAGGCCGGTTACTATAGGGGGTGCTCCCCTGATGTGGCACTTAAATCCTCTTGAGGGAATTTCCCCATTGGAGGGTCATTAGGAATTTGATGAGCAACTTGTTCTCCTTGAGGAGGAACTTGATCTTGCACTTGGGGATGAATCTATTGATCCACATTGCCATCTACTTTGTTTCTAAAACTAACCCTAGTGTTAGCTATAACATGTACAAAATCATAGGAAAAAATTAGAAAAGGGCCTACTATGAGGATTCAACAATCTTCACGTCTTGAAAGCCTTAGAAACTTTACCTTTCAAGCACTTCAATTTCCTCAAGACGCTATATTGGGTTAGAATGCAGGTAAATATGCGTTATTACAAAAATGTACTAGGTATGGAATCTAACATCCAATACATAAGATATTTGAAAGGGTTAGTGATTAATAGGCATAATCTTAAGTGACAATAACATAAACATCACATGAATATCATAACCATAGTAACTTATCAAAAGGCATACAATAAGTTGATACTTCAACAATTTGTCCTTCTTACTCAAGTGAAGTACATCACAAGACGCCTCCAAGTATACTTGTGCATGGCCAAGGTAGCATCATATTATACTACCTAAGCTAAGTACCTCTCTTTGGTTATTCTTGATCAAAACCAACTCTCATAATTAATACATAAGTTTTTCATAACATATGATCACTATACACATAGATCACCTCAAGGAACAATTGTACAATGTGTGGGAGGCATCCCATTCCACTTCACATATTAACCATATATTGAAGTCATCCTTGTTATATTTACCCTCCTATGGTTTCATTATTAATTTAACTCTTTTACGTAAGAATATCTCACCTCAAGTCAACTATATTTAGGAAATGCAATTCCAATCCAATCGGACCTCAATCCTTCTCTTTACTGACCCTAAGTAATACTTTGTCCATTTACTCTTAGCATGCCCATAATACTAATCATGCTAAGTATTACTTTTAGGTCCTCTAAATATTACTTCATAGTTTAGAAGTTAGTTCATCTCTTTAACTTTTAGAACCCTATGAGCTACTTTATCTTAAGAACATCTTAGTTGATCATTAGTTTAAGCCTAGGATATACTTCGTTAAGTATGTCTAAGTTCCTTATTATCCTGGACTCATGACATACTTCTTTAAGTATGTTTTGATCCATATATACTTAAAACAGTATGATATACCACCTTGGGCATATGTAAGTTTATCCACACTCATGAACACTGTGAGATAACACTTTTTGTATGTCTAAGTTCATCTACAGTCATAAACAACCTTACGAGTACTTCATTAATTAAGTCTTATTTCATTATGCTTTGAACATTATCAGATGATTCTCGAGAATATATTAGTTCAATGATATGGAGATTTCAACTAGAAATCCTTGACTCCACTACATGAAGGATCCCGTCTCCTGAGATCTATTTTTTGAAACACCCACACTCTACTACGTAATAATTCCCCTTAAACTTTGACATTATTAAAATATACTAGGTATGGCTCTCATTTCTTCTTGTAGTCAGTACCATTTCTTGTGTGACGCAACTTCTTATGTGCATGTCTACTTGGTGTCAAGCACATACTCAAAGGCATACTTGTTATGTCTTGCTTAACACTTTTATCTCATAGAAGGATGTCCTTGAAAACCTATCCTCTCAAGTGATTCTATCAATGTCAATCATTCAAATCTTAAATATACAGCCAACACAACAACCTAATATAACAATACTTACTTCATTATATCCTCATTCATATGTAGATAACATGACTTTCAAGTAATAGGCTTCTCCTCAAGTTCTTCTCATCACATTCTTCATTACTAGGTGAATCTAGACATAATTCATCTTTAAGTTTAAATTAAAACATCACAAGTCAACATCAATCCTAATCAATAAGGTCTAGTTCAATTCATATATGGATTATCCAACCTATGATCAATTTATATTCAAGACAGTCAAATTAAGAAGATCAACTTAGAACCTTCATCTTGCCTCTAATGGCCTAATCCCACAATGATTACCTTAATAATCAAAGCATAGAATTTATCAAGCAAACAACATGATAAAAACATAAAATCAAAATATAACCATAGTTAAATTTTACACATTAGATTAGGATCACAAACAAGCCTTACGCACAATGAAATCACAACCCTATCGACATTGGGTATTTTGGATTCACAATAGAGGGATATCTATAAGGGCCCCATTGATGGAAGAATACATGGATTAAAAAGATTCAGAAACCTCTTATGAAACTAAGCTTGACTCCTCGGTGAAATTCGTTTTAGAAGTTGCCTACTTCTTCTCTTCTTCTTCAATGGTGATCTGACAATTTTAGGGAAGGAAAGGTTTTGTTTTTGAGCATGAATTCAAAATGGATATTTAATTTATTAAATGTACTTAAAATACCTAGAATAACTAAAAATGACCACCCATGAATTAATCGGAACGTGGGTTGAATTTCCCAATTAAAACCTTACTTGGGCGAGACACTTGTAGAAATTGCAAATTCAATCGACGGTTGCAAACGACAGGCCATCAACCGGATGACAAGTCGTACTAGTGCTCCGTAGTTTTTCTGAGACGATCTTAATTTGGAGTCTAATATCCCACGACTATGTGTGGCTCCACTCTCCCTATTGACGGAGCATCGATTGATGAATGGGGTGTCAACATAGGCATCGTTTGACAGCATCATGCAAACCTTTGGGTTCTCTCTCAATGACCTTTAGGGTGGTAAAGTTTTGACCCTAAACATGTACATATAGATTTTAATGTACTATCGTATAAATTTAGATAGTAAACTACACCGAAAACATGCAAAGGCACACTAGCACACACAAGCCTAGTTTCAGAAAGTCTTGGTTGTTGTTCGACATTTCACTTCAAAACACTTCCAAATGTATCCTAAAGTTATTATTAATCATTTAATAACTTTTTTAACTCATAAAACACATGAGAGGATATAAACTAACCCAGTTCATTTTGAGGGTAATGATAAGATCACCAAGTGAATGGAAATCCTAACTTATCGCGTCGAATGTTTCAACGTAGCACAATTTTTGGTGATTATAAATACATTTTCAAACATCATATCTAGTATCAAATATTTTAGTATCAATATTCATTATAGTTATATTTAAATTAGAACCATGAGTATTTAGACAAATTTTCGCTTAGCTTTGAAGATTTGATTTCCATTTTTGAGAAATATAAAATGGGTATTGAAGATTCCTCCGTTTTTACCATTATAAACACAAAATTAATATTACCCAATTGATGTAAACACAAACAATTTTTGATATCTTTTAATGATGTCGGGCTATAACCTTAATTCTTAGTATATGATCATGTGATTATGGGTTGATTTAGCTTATGGGTATTTCTAGTACATAATATAATTGTTTTTTAAAAGTGATTTTAATTAGTAAGTGTGGTTTATTTTAAAGGGTTGTAGTTCCAAATACAACTCTAACTACGTGATTTTTGCTTGCTCGAAGAAAGGTGTAGCGTCCCTAAAATGAAGTAGGTTGAACTAGAGCCAAGAATATATGTGATAGTTTTTAATGTCCTTAAATGGTTTTTCCATAGTCAATTTATAAAGTTTGGTGATGTTTTGAGGTCAACGTACGTGACGTTCAAAAGGTGTGCCTTCGGATGTGGTTGTGTGTCCTTGTTTGTTTTAGCGAGTTTTACGTGTTTGTTTTGGTTAAAATTGAGGGTGGACGTTCTTAAGACCTAGATGAAAGTATATTGGGGTTTAATGTTTGCATATGAACCCACCTAGGAGTCACAAGGGTCCCTACAAGAGAATCCCATCTCTTTGGCAGGATGCTTCCAAGTAGTGGCAGACGACGACCATAAGGGACGGACCATTGGTAAAACGACGACCCATCTACCTTGGGCGTTGATTGTCCCTGTAAGGACAGAAAGTCCTAAAAAATATAGTCTCACACTCAATCTACGTAAGCATCGACTAGGCTACGGTCCTTCTCCGGAAGGGCATTGGTTGTTCCTGCAAAAGCTGCTAAAAAATTTGGCAAGGCTAGGGGTGTTTAGTAAATTCACCCCAAGTTTTATGGATGATTATCTTATGGTATTTTAGTTATATTTATAGAGTTGAAACACTTATACCCAATTTTAGACTTCATTTTCAAAAACCAAAACCCCTCCCTCAAAAAAGAGTCTCTCAAACTCCATAGAAGATAGAACTCACGGAAAAGCTAGATGGGTCTGATTGTGCATATTTTTTTCATAAAAAAATTCATGGGTTTATTATCTTTGAAGGTATGGTAGTTATTGAAATCGAGCCACTTCTAAATGATTTCAAAAAGTGTTTCAACTTAAAACTTCATTAGTCCTTGACTCTATGTATGAGTCTTTGTATGAAAACGTTTTTAATGATAAAAATGAGTTGTTCTTAGTTTTTAATGATGATTTTAATGCCCCAATGAAAACATGTTTATTCTTTTTATCAACTTTTAGCTTATGAAATGGGTTTATTGAACATGATTAGAAATTATTAGAGTTATAATTTATTTATGGTCTTGTTTTGTTTAGGTACTGCCCTAAGGGCCATTTTGTGTTGAATTATTGTAGAAATTGTGAATAGGTGGTGAAAGCTTGGATGAAGGGTAATTTTTATATATTTGTGAGTTCTTATTGTTAAATGTTCTTGAGTGGTATGGTCTACCTTTGGTGGCGGTGTTTACTTGAAGTATATGAATATGTGTATTGTGATTAGGGCCATGAAGGAATAGAATGTGAAATATAGAAATTATAGGGTTGATGGTCATGTTGATACGCTTATTGAAGCTTGAATTGTATGTAATTAATAGAATAAATTAAAATAAATATGTGTATATGAGAAGCATGTTAATGTGTGAAATATGATGAATACAGATGCAAGCATGTTTAGAAATCAATGATATGAGAATGGTGATTATCTGAAAGGGTGTGCTCTCATGTACACACAAACACTCAAACTTAATTAATGAATGTTAATGGGGGGATTTTACGATGGACACTCTTTATGTTTAGAGATGAAGTGTCTAGACCTTTCCCTACTTTTCCTAAAAGTCTGAATGAATGAAAAGGGGAGTTTTGGGGTGAACACTCTTCTTGAGTTGAGATGAAGTGTTTAGTAGTAACCTTCCTATTCCCAAGATCTTTCTAATATAGGTTTGAGGTTGGATAACCTTCGTTAGTTGAGATTAGGTCTTCTAATGTAACCTCTAGGGATAATTACCTTTTGTGAGTTTTGATGGGGTGCTAGTTTCCTATCCCTTAACCTATAGTAAATGTATATTTAAGACTATGGGGGGGTTATGCTTAGCACCGAGAGGATATGAAAAAGAGGTGGTTACACTTCATGAGTTGATATGATGTACCCAATGTACCTCTTGAGATGAGTATTAATCTTGAGTAGAGAGTGAGTTACTTAGAAGCAATCTCCTTATCCCTTAACTATTCTGCCGCATTGGTGTAGCTATTGGAGATTTCCATGTAAAGGCTAAATGAATGAGCCTACCTAGGCATGCGGGGATCCTTCATCCTATAGGGGTTAATATCAGGATTCCATGTCTAGCTTTTATGGTCTATGTCGGTTAAATCAAACCCCCATAATAAATTCTAATGAACTAAGTCTCCTAAAGATTTTAGTACTTAAGGTAGGTGGTGGTATGAGACGGTATTTATCCATTGCACAAGTAGACACTTGAAGGGGAGTCTTAGTCTGTCTTTATTTGTATTGTATGATTGTGTGATTATGTAACTTAAGTGAAATTATGTGATTTAAAGTCTAATATTAAAGAAGCATGTTAGAAGTTAGGTCTTGCACAATGAAGTTTATGAATGAAGAATGTGGTGTACCTAAGCTCATGGAATCCTTAAGGAGCATAAAGTGGTAGTAGTAGTATGGGATGCTATTCTCACATTGCACTTTGTGTAACTTGCAAGACTACATGGGTAAGGGAACCTATGTGAAGTTCTAAATGCAAGTTTGTATCTCTAAATGTCTATTTATAAGATGTGGACTTCTTACCCAAACAAAGTAAGCCTATAATGGGTAGTCTTGAGGATCTCTTAGGTGTGCATTAAAGAATTGTATGGGCGATTCTTTCATGTCTTACATTAGTGAATCTTATGATAACCTTGGTAAGGAAACATGAAATGAATGAGTTCAATGTTAGTTGGCTTGATATGAGTTCACTGTAAAGTGGTCCTTTGTGTTAAAATTATGGAAGTTCCATCCTATGTGCTAAATGACGCTCTATATGATAGTTTACTTCTATATTCATTAAAGATTTACTTGATTGGAATGAAATCTTATTTCTACTAAAACATCCCTTCTAGCATGTTTTGAATATGTCATACTTAGTACATTGTTAATACTAACCCCATACTTTTCTATACTCTATAAGTATAGGTTGGAGGCAAGTTGAACATTAGAAGTCAATCTTGGGAATTGACTCTCTCAAGACTAAATATGTCCTCCCATATTCGAGGATATAGTCTTAATTTCTCTAGTTCTACTTCAAGACTTATGTAAGACATAATTATGTATTTTTCCTTCAATGTAAAGGGTCATGCCCCTAAGATATTTAAGTTATATCTTTAAGTTGGCTTGTAAAGTTTAGACTACTCTTTAGTATTTATGAAATACATTTCATTATTATTACAAATATCCTGACAAGGTTAAATTCCATACTACTTTTCATGTCTTATGTGATGATTGATACCTAGCAGGCTAGTACAAGACCTACGAAGGGTTATGTATGCAATTGTTCCGACCTAATAATGGTTGCCCCATCTTCTAGGGGGTACTTTCAGGTCGTGACAAAATGTTTTTGGACCAAGATTACTGATTTGATGGTATAGGGGTATTGGGTTGTCATGAATTGAGTTAAAAAGAGTGAATCTTAAACCTTGTGCACTGATTTAGCTCCACATAGTGAATGGACTAAAGCGTAGACTGCTCTTATTTGACTTTTGTTCATGTTCAAGAGAGAATGACTTAATTAGGGGCAAATTGGTATAGAAAAAGTTTATTTCCAACTAATGTATAGCATAGTTACTTATTCACAACTATTTATTAACAAGTGCAATTACCCATGTGTCTATCGTAGTTTATAATTGAAACATATCCACAAAACCCATCTCTTTACTTGCTAATTAGTGTTATCTGCTGCTGTTGTAGTTGATAAATATAGTTAAAATCCCCTTTTGTTACTTGACATTTGTGTTACCACCCAAATTTGACATATGATTTTATTTATAAATGTTTATTCCTTTAGCTGAATTAAACATATTGATACTTTACTATTGAATTTTAAAAATGTACCATTCCCTATGGGAACCATCCCAACCCAATTTGTTGGGTTATATATTGATTAACGATTGTTGAATCATAGAATTGGATTCAATGTCTTTGATGGCTTATTCGATCTTTGTCCTACTTGACTAAGGAAGAACACATGTATTAGCTTATAAAGGGATCCACTAGTTAAATACCTATGTGGGCACATAGTTACAGGATTAAGATATTACTACTAGAAACCTTGACTAACTGACGTAAAACAATCAATCTCATGAGATAACTATATTCTAATGCTGGACTAAGTGACCTAAAATCTTTCATCTAATTTTCATATTCACTTGGCGCTAAGCATAATTCACTTGAAATTTAAATTGAGTCTTTACATGAATTCATGTTTATGAAATAATTCCCTAGCACTAAAACCAACATCGTATCATGATAGCTAATAGACTTATGATGTGAGAATGGTCTTTCGACCTTAGAATCGACAATATGTGAGTAAAGTTTTCCCATCATGTTCATAGTGTGTTCATAATAATATCCATTCATTCAACAATCACCATAGTCATAATAATTAATTCATAATAATTTTTAAGAGCATATGGGAGAATGACCTTTCAATCAATACAACAATTTACATCATAATTCTCAACACATCTTCATTCTCAAATTAAACTTTAAAGCACATGCATAATTCTCGCATTCATGTACAAATTCTAATAGTTTACCCATCAAGAATCATGAAGCACATTCAACCCAAAATGTAGAATTTATACATTACATATGGGTGGTAACGCAATTCAATTAATTCATACAAGACCCATGTGCACGCTTCTAAAATACATTAATTCAATTAAGACAACAATTTAGCAATATAGGGGATCCATGGGTTCTTGCGGAAATTTCACAAAAACTCAACCATAAATTATCACTTCAATCATAAACAAACATAGTTAAACCATTTACACAATTTATAAAGCACACCAATGATTTTTGCACATAACCCTTATTTTTGGGGAAATTGTACGATTTTGTTATCAAGTTTTGAAGTGGTTATATAAGTGGAATATACCCGTAGATGAAAACTACCATTACTTAATGATAAATTTTGAATGAATTTGATGAAAAAACCCTATATTTTATTCAATCCCAAACATCAATTTTACTCTTCTTCTTCTTGGGTTTTTACAAAGAGAAATATCGTGCGGAAGATGAATTTTTTCTTTTGATTTGGGTCTTTGTGAAATTTAATTGTTTTGCTGTTTAATTACTTTAATACCTTTTATATTTATTTAAAAAATTGCACATGTGGTGTTCCCTCACATTGATTGTTCCGTTGGATTGTGAATCTAAGGAATATGTCTACAAGGTCTCTACATGATCAGTGGATTGTGCACTTTCTGTGGACCCAAGTGTGGATTTTTAACTATGGCCAACGCGACTAAGGTAAGATTCATGAGGCTCTCCATGCTGTGAAGTGTGTCATGCCTCGTGGATCCTTGTATGAGATTCCTCGAGTGCCCAAAATGGGATAAGGCAAAATTCACGAGGACTTTTAAAGATAGTGAAGTACTTCATGCACCTTGAACCCTCAAGTGTACTTGACTCCTTGTCTATACGGCTATGGCATGGTTCACGAGGGAGGAGAGAGAAGGATTTCATGTGACTTAAATCCTCACTTGAACAATTACTTTTGCCCACATGACTAAGCTAAAGTTCAACAGTTCTTGTATGCACTTTGATGCCTTTAAACTTCCTTGAATCCTCACTAAACTTATACTTAGTAAAAATTTTTGGGGATATGTTAAAAGTATAAATCGAGTATGAAATTTTACTACCGAAATGTAAGGCTCTAGTTTCACCGACTAATTTTTATTCTGGAGTTACATACACTATTTGTGAGAAAACCTTTAACCACCCATGATATTTTCATAATAGCGTTTAAGTCCCATAGTCACTCACTTCGTGATATAAATGACCTCCTTTTAACGGGGACTATTTTTTAATTTTGATCTATAATCATTGTTGTCATATCCAGATACCGTACTAATCACGACCAAAATTAGGAAACCAAATCTAGATATCTTTCATGTCATGCGTCCAAACTTCATAGAAATTATAGATATCTTCGTCTATAGCTTACTTGACTCACAAACATACTTTAGTTAACATGCGTTATTTTCAATAATTCATACGCTTCAATATGGTTTAAAGGACACAATAATCCGTTACTTAAAAATGCCAAAATTACTCACTAGAAATAAAAAAGGGCCATTAGGTCCACCACAACCCATCATACGTGTCGTGAAGAATTTATGCTTGATATTTTCTCACTATTTTTGACATAAAGTTTTAATTCGAGCTTGGATTTGGGTAAACTCATTGGCATTGGAAGAGGAATTTGATATCTTTAAGTTGATACAACCTAAATCATTTTGTCCTAAAAGATATGACAATTTGAAGTTTAACCTAAACTAAAAGTTTGATAAAACAAACCTTCACAAACATCTTCATGGAATGTGTGGGGCTTCACAGGCAATTTGAAGTTCGTGTTTCTTGATCAATAGATACTCTCTATGAGTAGAGGTGTATATCTAGTAGCGACCTCTTGAGATGGGTACTCTCTATGATTAAAGGTGTAGAATTTAGAACCTATATCCCTAACCCTTAACTATGTGCCCACATAAGACATGCTAGTGTTTTTGCACGTAAATGCTAAAGAAATGTCCCTACATTAGGCAAGAGGGGATCCCTCATCCAGTACCAGGAGTTATGTAAAGCTCTCATGGTGTTTGTCGGCTAAAGCTTACTCCCACAACAGAATGTGATGAACTAGGTCTTCCTAAAGGTGTACAGTACTACTTAGGGTAGGTGGTGGGATGGGACTCTACATATTATTTGCACAAGTAGGCATTTTTAGGTGGTCTTAGAGTGTCCTGATAATATTAATGAATGAATGGGTTTCTAGGTGATGGGAGAGAAGCTTATTAGTCTTATGACTACTGTTAGTTAATGTATTATGACTTGTTCAATGAGATATGCCTAGTCTAGGGTGGTTCCAAAGGAGCACTAAGTGGGAGTTGAAGTGTGGGATGCTACAATCACAAAACAGTAGTGTAATTAATAGTTACTCTAAAAATGGTCCATATGTGATTTTCCCAAATGCATGAATGTCTCTTTTATTGTCTCTATATATTGTCTTAATGAACACCTAGGTGTGCATGGAAGAGGTTGTGTGGGCATGTCTTCATGTCACACCTAGGATCATCATTGGATAATTTTGGGTTGAGGGTCTAAATTGTTAAATAGGTTACTTAATGAATATGGCCATATCTTGTGGATTATGGGGAATTGCCTTGTATGTTCATGATTGACGTGTATGGTGTCTTTTACACTTGGGTCATGACGATTTATCAAAATAGTATGAAAAGCGTATTTAAACTAAAATATACTCTTAGAGAATGTCTTTTCATGATTTCCATACTTAGCGCTTACTTGTACTAATTATATATTTTCCTCTATTTTCTACAAAGTTTATTGGTGGCATGTGAGGTGGTCTTTATAGTTGAAGCTTGGGAAGTAGGAATTTCTTTCAAGATTTGAGTATGTCTTCATATGTGAAGGGCAAGCTTTCTATTTCTAGTTTTCCTTTATTAAGATATTTATATGAGAATTGTATCTTTCAATCCATGCAAGGGTCATGTCCCTAAGATAACTAGATGTGTCTAAGATGGCTTGTATCGACACTTAGTTATTACATTTGATGAAAGAGTTTCCTCTTATTGACTTTACAGTGAAAAGATTTAATAGAACACTACTTTTTATACCTATGTGATGAATGAATGCTATGATGCTTGTATAAGTCCTCTTCGAGGTTTAATACGCTGGAAAGGACTAGGGGGTGCTCTCGGTTAGTGGAAACTTTGTATAAAAGCATATTCTATGGAGATAGTCTTATGGTTGAAAGTCTCACAATCCAAGTCTAGAGTCTTGTTCATCGATGTGAGTCGTGATACATGTATAAGCGAGAGGTTATAGGACGACTGAAGGTACACTTCATTGATATTATTGAAATTGTACCTTAGTGATTCTGTAAATGCAATTTTCCTAATCCTATTCTTGTGGTTATAGTACAATGAATACGAGAGGGGCTAATGCAAGGAGGGATCAAGATGGGAATTAAAATTAGGAGGTTTTCCCTCAAGTGCACAAAGTTCCACAAGCTCCCAATTAGGAACGAGATATGTGTAATGTTAAGATAGGGGCTGCATTCCAAGATTTCACTAACTCATTACAACTCAAGCTTAACTCGTCAATACTCAAGCTCAAGAAATTAAGGTGCAAGATAATCGATGAGCTGGACCTTAACTGAACCCCAATGCAACCACTCCCTCTTCAAGAATACGAGATTTCACAGGGATGAATCCTCCTAATTCATGGTACAAAGGTTGATGAGGATCCAAAAGGCTTCATTGATAAGGTGTTTAAGGTGGTAGATACCATTGTAGTAAATTCTAGGGAAAAAGGGGAACTAGACGCCTACAAACTAAAGATGTGGCACAACTTTAGTTTAAGCAATAGATGGATGAGAGACCCGTAAGGGCAGGCTCGGTAAATTGGGGAGTGTTTAAGACGGCCTTTTTGGAATTTTTTTTATTCTATTAGAGTTTAGGGAGTACAAGTTAGTGGAGTTCACCCAACTATCTAAATATTCCCTGACCATATTGTAAACTCTAGGTATATTGAATAAATTTAGGATGGGGGTATCTAATTTTGTTAAACAAGAGTGTCGTAAGACAATGCTTTATGAGTATATAGATATCTCTAGACTCATGGTGTATGCCCAATCAAATGATGAGAAAATCTTTGAAAGATGAATAGCTATGGGAAGAGGTATAGGCCGGATGATAAAAGTCAACCTAAGTCTAAGAAAAGGTTTTAGCATCAAGATTTCCCCATGGTGAGAATGGATAGGGTGTATAACCCGAATTCTCAAGGAGGGGGTTGATGTAGTTCTACCTTTGAGAGGCGTAGATGTACCACATGTGGAAAGCAATTTCTGGTCAAGTTTCTTGCCGATACAGATGGGTTCTTTGGGTGTGGAAAAAGGGGTCGTAAGATGAGACATTTTCCAACACTTACGATAAAAGAGAAAGATACAATCCAAGCTTGTCATAATGGTCGGATGCTAATGCTCCAAAGAAAAATTTGTTCTATGTGCTACAAGCTAACAAAGGAGCTAATCCGAAGTAAAGGCCCTGGTAACCAATGGTTTCTTATGGTTGTCTTAAATTTCTATTTGATGGGTTTACCCTCAGTGGGGGAGGATGAGTTGAATAGTAAGGTGGTTGATATTGGGGAGGATGAGTTAAATAGTAAGGTTGTTGATATCAGGGAGGATGAGTTAATTAATAAGATGAAGAGTTGCATGTCCTCCTTATGGTACGAGTTCTTTGGATGATACGTTGTTTTGCATCCTCTTGATGTAATTATACATCTATTAAATTGTTTATTTACATCAGGAGTTGTCATGTTTATTATGCCTATGTGTGATTTAAAAATTATTGCATGTTGAGTATTATAATGAAATCATGAGCATCTCAAAGTTGGAGAAGGTATTTCCTCCATATTCCTATGAAAATTATGATGTATGGAGTTAGTACAAGAATGCACTAAGTATGACAACCATGCAAAAACATACATTTAGAAGGAACATCTTATTTAAATCATACATGCTTTTTTGAGAAAAACATCATAAAACACTTATAACAATAGCATTTATATCTTTCACATACTTTATATAGACATATTCCAAGTCCAAACATCATATAAAATCACACATAGAATTTAAGCCACATTTGGGCTCACTTAACAGGGAACTATTTCCACTATAGAGTAACTAATTCCCATTTACAGTGAACATCTTTTCTTTAACTCCTTAACCTCCAAAGCAACCATTTAGTGATACTTGGTGCAATTCATCACCTTAGGTAACAAGGAAAACCATAAATAAAACTTACGTAATCCAACACATACCATAATAGAATTATAATACATCGAATATACATTCAAGCCAACACAATAAGAACATTATAGTATCCTATATCAATTCGCACATCTATTCACTTTACTTCAAATATATCCATTATAAGACCTTACTCACAATCCTAGTCTAAGTCCATTTGTGCATTGTATATGTGAAGCCCCACAACCTCACACATACTTAGTAAACATCAACGTATATGTGAAGACCCATAACCTTACACATACTTAGTAAACCTATCATGATACCAAAAGTCTTAACACTCAATTTCATACATCAACAAGTAAGTGAAGATCGCTTCATTCATGTCAACAAGACCTTCATTATATAGTCATTAAAAGACATATAGTGCATATAAGGACGAGACCACATCATATAAACTCATACCATGCACATCTTCATAACAAGTAGACAAATACTACAAAGTCATTCATAAGGAGCACATACATAAGCACATGCATTAGAACACCTTCCTAGGACTTCCCTCTAGAACCACTTGTGCAATGCATAATTGAAGTCACATGCCCCCAACTACTCTTAGAAACTGCCCTTAGGTTATCCTAGTTAGAGTCCTTTACTTCCTTTGTTCATTTTACTCTAGGGAAACTATAGTCTTAACACAAACTAAGACCATGGGTGGTACATGTAATTTGGAGTTGTAGATCCTTACACCAATAGAAGGTGTTCTTACCTAGACAAAGTAGAACATTAACACATGATAGCATGACAGTTTATATAACTTGCTAGATCCTATGTGGCAAACATAGTTCATGGAACTAAGAGATATACATGAACCTCTTTATGCTCAGTAGAATTGGATCCTCATCTCATGACAAACTATGGAGGAATCTCCTTTAACTAAAGTCAACACTCTATGAAAAACCAATTGTGAATCTTCCTCCAAGGGAAGCCAACACATGTTATTATCAAGTTCACTCGCTGCTAACCTAAGTTCCCTTTTATTAAAAAGCATTTATTATATTAGTTCATAAAACATAGGCTTAATATATTGACTCCTTATATTCTTATAGAATATTCAAGCACCTATCTAATTTTAGGGTACTATTGCAAACGTTTCAAGGCATCTCTAATGAGAATATTTTCATACATGTCAGTGTGTATATATGTGTGAGAAAACCTATCACATAACACACTGAGGTCATACATATTCATACTTTACTTCAGCATATCATGTACTTAACATCATAGCATATAAGGAATATTCATATCACGTCCTTACATTCATTTTGATGTACATAGAAGCCGAACCTAGGAACTATCCTATCAAGGTAAACATGTGCAATGCATAGACAAGGTCCCATACCATTGTCCATACTAGTACACGTATCAATAATTCCTATTTAACGGAATTATAACATGTTTCACATACATATACCTACATGCATAGTAGTAGATATTTAGTGAATATGAGATGAGCCTTCCATTATACACGATGAACCTTTACTACATTGTAAATATGCATAATGTTTGAGTGTGTGTGTAAATTAGTCAACATGATCACATAATGGATATCAACAACATCTTCAGTCAGCCACACTCATAAGACAATATTACACTTTTAAGAAGAGACCACACAACACAATTTAGCATAGGAGACCAGACTATATTCACATTACATTCACGACTCTTAAACTAGGTATTCACACATTTACATACGGGCACAAAGGTAGGGATTAATGGAAGCAACACACTTTACTCTAACATACATATACACATGCATACGTAATAGCCATACAACGTGGATAACAACTAGAATAGGAAACTAGACATGAGGCTTCACATTGGGTGATCATCACCAACACACATTCATAATTAATTTTCCTTCAAGTCCATAATCATATCACATATATATTGAAAATGAAGTAAACACCACAACCATAAGTGGACGATACAAAAAAATGTCATACAAGATTTCATCAACTACCAATATTATAAGAAAGTAGAATGGAAAATCCATCCTTACCAATTCATCATCCTTTGATCACCATTGATCAATACACCTTTTTCATCAACAATACGATATAGGAAAGTAGATAAGTATACATTAATCATAAAGGAATCCATACAGAAGTTTCTAAAAGATCATACTACAACAAGTACACTACATCACCATTGCACTATAAGGAAGAAATACAAAGATCACTTACTAGATTCCTTGCTTAGATGATCATGATCCACATTCATAATATACGAATAATACAAATATAGGGCATTACCTAAAGACATAATAATAAAGTCTAAATCATGATTCATCTAGCATAGAACATAGATCACATCATGTATATAACATTATCAATCCATAGACTAGAACAATCTAGATCAATTCATACCAAGCCTTCTTTACTTTTGTCATACAAGATACATACCAAGAATTCAACCATGATAATGATCTGAGGCAGTAGCTACAATCATCTTAACATAATCAATGTCCACCATTCATATACTATAAGGCCAATTTTACAGTGTACACATAGAGACATATATTAGTCTTATTCAAATCTTCATATATTGATCAACATGGATCATTCATAAAAATGTCCCCATTAATATGCAAAATTCAAAGTATAGATAATCAATTCAACACAATAGAATCACAGTTCCACCAATAACAAGCCACGGTGACAATGCCCATGCATAGGCTAAATCGTGTTTTGGAAGGGACATGAGTTCACAATACAGTTGGATTGAAATTGATGTTAAAAACAATAAATTATCATCAGTTTAATTGATTAAGCTTTTGAAAACGTTTTGAGAAACCTATGGCTAGATTGAAGAAGAAAAAGTTTGATCACGAAATCTCTTTTGAAAACATTGAGAAGGACTCTATAGATGGAAGATTAACTAAACCTGAAGGATCACCATATCTTTATTTAGAATAAAAACTCAAATACATGATGAAAAATCAATGGGAATTTAAGCTCCAAGTTGTTTTTGAGCTTCACCTTGAATGGAGATTTCTAGTGAGAATTGGATTTGGAGGGAATGTCTAATTTGTGTAGAATGGATTGGAGATGCGTTGGTAATTTTTTGATCACATACATTCTTTTTCATGTGTATTCATAACACGTCAATACATTCTTTTTCATGTACAAGAAACCAAACCTAGGAGCTATCCTATCAAGCTGCACATGTGCAATGTATAGACAAGGTCCCGTACCCTTTCCCATACTATTACACTTATCAAGTCATCCTAGTTATTGGAATAAATAAGATGCTTCACATGCATATACCCTACATGCATAGTAGTAGAAATTTAGTGAATATAAGATCAACCTTTCATTATACACTATGAAACTTAACTAAATTGTAATAATACATAATGTGTGAGTGTGTGTACATTGGTCAACATAATCACATAATGGCCAATAACAACACCTTGAGGCAGGCACCCTCTTAGGACCATATTACACTTTCAAGCATAGAACACACAACACATTTTAGCATAGGAGACAAGACAATCATCACATTATATTGAAGACTCCTAAACTTAGATATTCACTCATTCACATAGGGGCATATAACTAAGTGATTATGAAATATGATATCTCATTTATTCCTGCACCTACACTCCACCCCAACATAGCTATACACATGCATACGCAATAGCCATAGTACCTGGATAATAACTAGAATAGGAAACTAGGCATGAGGCTTCATATTGGGTAATCATCACCAACACACATTCATAATATAATTTTCCTTCAATGGAATTATCACATCACATTTATATTGACAAAAATGTATACACCGCCACCATAAGTAGACCATACCACACAATGTACTACAAGTCTTCATCAACTATCAATACTATAAGAAAGTATAAGGGAAAAGCCATCCTTACAAATTCATCATCCTTTGATCACCATTGATCAATACACCTTTAACATCCAAAAAATGATATAGGAAAGTAGCTAATTACTCATTAATCATAAAGGAAACCATGCAGAAGTCTCTACTAGATCTTACTACGACAAGTACACTACATCACCAATACACTATAAGGTAGAGAGTCATAGATCACTTTCTAGTATTCCTTGCTTTGATCGTCATGATCCACATTCATAATCTATCAATAATACCAATTTATGGCAGTAGCCAAAGACATAATAATCAAGTGTAAATCATGCTTCATCTAACCTAGAACTGAGATCACATCATGTACATAATATTATGAAGGGATTATGCCCAAGTACCCCCTCAACCTATGCCCGAAATCTCACAGACACAGTTATACTATACTAAGGTCCTATTACCCCCTGAACTTATTTCATAAATAATTTTTTACCCCTTTTCGACCTACGTGGCACTATCTTGTGGGCCCAACGATGGTTGAATTTTTTTCAAACTAGTGTCATGTAGGCTAAAAAGGGGTAGAAAATTACTTATAAAATAAGTTCAAGGGGGTAATAGGACCTTAGTATAGTATAAGTGTGTCTCTGAGATTTCGGGCAAAGGTTGTGGGGGTACTTGTGCATTTTCCCTATTATCAAACCATAGACTAGAAGAACCTATATCAATTCATACAAAGGCTTCTACTTTGGTCATACAAGATTCATACCCACAATTCAACCATGATATTAACCTAAGGAAGTAGCTAAAGTAATCTTATTATAATCGAATTCTACATTCATATATAATAAGGCCAATGTTACAGTGAACACATAGAGACATATATTAGTCTTATTCAAAACTTCATATATTGATCCACATGGATCATTCATAAAAAGTTCATCATTAATTTATATAATATAGAGTATGCATAAACAATTCAATGTAATAGAATCACAATTCCACCAATAACAAGTTACAATTACAATGCCCATGCATAGGCTAAATATAGTTTTGGATGGAACATAGGTTCACAATGCAATTTGATTGAAATCCACATTAAAACGAATATGTTATCATCAATTTACCATTCTTAAGATTTTAAAAACTTTTTTGAGAAAGAACCCATGTCTTGATTGAAGAAGAAGAAGAAGTTTGATCATGAAATCTCTTTTAACATTGAGAAGGACTCTCTAGATGGAAGATTAACTAGAGATGAAGGATCACCATATATTTATAAAGAAGAAAACCTATAAAACTTTATGAAAAATGAATTGGAATTTAAGCTCCAAGTTGCTCTTGAGCTTCACCTTCAATGGAGGTTTCTAGAGAGAATTGGTTTTGGAGGGAAAATCTAATTTGTGTAGAATGGATTGGGAATCGGTTAATCACGTTTTTGATCAATTAAATACACCCAAAAATAATCAAATAGACCAAGTAGGATTATTTTAGGACCTGGGTTGAATTTCCCGTTCACCACATAAGTGAGGCAGTCGCTAGGTAGCCTGTTACAGCCTGCACCAATGGCCACCATTGACGCCCAAGAGGTATATTGACGGACTGTGTGTAGTTTCCATCGATTGTCTCTTGGGCTGTTCTTTTGCTGAGGATTCTCAAGACTAAGCTTTGATCATCACCTCCTCATCTACAGGGCGTCAGTCCACAAACGAGATGTCGTTTGGTTGAGTCAATTGACACTGTTAAGGAATTGTCTCGACAGCCTTGAGGTCCTTCTTGAAGGCCTCTTGCGAGGCCCTTGGGGAGTCGTACCTGGACGTTTCAAATGTAAATATAAAAATTAACAAGTCAAGGACCTTCCACGTATGTTTAACCCAACAATTACATGAAACATGTACAAACATGCTAGGCACCATCAAGACACTCACATGCATGTCTTAAGGGCTAAGTTTCGAATGTCTTGGATGTTCTTGAACGTTTGACCTCTAAAATTCATGAAACCAACCATACTGACTAAAAACATCATTTTAAATATATAAGTACCTAATAATATCATGACACGCACACAAGCATATAAAAACACATAAGGCCCCTTAGGTGACTAGTTGTCGAACGTCTTGGTCATTTCTTGATGTTTTACTTTCAAATGACTTCAAACCATGCATACTTTAAAACATTTAATTAACATATTAATAGGAAAAAGTGAGTTTCCATACACACTAACTCATTTTTGGGGTCTTACACAATGTATTTTGAGGTCAAACGTCAAGGGACGACCAACACGTATGGAAACTAGTCTTTTGTGAGCTACTGTGTTCTAATATGTTTTCCTTGTTATGGTATGTCGTTTGGAGTGTAAAATTAGTGGATATGAAAAAAGAATCTAGATGGTCGTGTTTAGGGTAAAAAGTTCCAGGTACGACTCCAAAAGGACTACAAATGTAGGCCAAAAAGTTGTCAAAAACTGCAGCCACTAACGAGCACCATTGTCGGACCATCAAAGCATTGACCGGGCGTCAATGGTCTCCACAGACTGAAAATTAGTTTTTGGGATCTTATCTTAATTTAAACACCCTCATTCACCATTGACGGATGACAGATGGGCCGTCAATGGGTTCATGAGTAGTCAATTGTGGGCGTTAGTGGCCATTTGCAATTCTTCAAAGTTTCAGCCACTAAAGATGTGAATTGGTAAATTCACGGAGGTTATAATCAAATAGTGGACGGTTATTTTGGGTATTTTAAATTACTTATAACACAAAAACCTAGTATTAGACTCCAATCTGCAAAAACATAAAACCCTTCCCATCAAAATGTTCTCTCAAAACCTCCATGGAAGCTTAATGTCAATTTGGAGATATGACTGAAGATTTCCATTGCTTTCTTCTCCAATTTAATGGGATACTCAATAATAAGATATGGTTATACTTTATATAGAGTTATATTTTAATCTAGAGACAATTCTTAAATAGTTTTCATGTTTTCAAAAGATGATCAAAACCCCATTACTTAATCAAACGCATGGGTTATTGCATTAAATTTTTTCAAGATAATTGTTTAGATAATAGTATGGTTTAAATTGATGAATTCAAGTCACCATGATCAATTGATCTCTCGAATTCCTAAATTTTTTGGTTACAAAGTGGGTTTGATGAATGTGATTGGAAATTGTTAGAATTGTGTTTATATTATGTTGTATTGTTGTGATCTATAGAAATCCATGCCTACTTATGATGAACTTTTGGAGAATTGAGAAAAGGTGATCATGTCTTGGATGAAGGGTAAATTTACCGAAATTGCTCTAAGTTTTATTGAATGGTTCTTGTGTGGTATGGTGCATTAATGGTGGGGATGTTTAGCTATTGTGTACGTATATGTATATGTATTGTAATCATGGCCTTGAAGGCATTGAATTTTAAATTAGTTAATGATATAATGCATGTTTATAGATATGTATGATGAAGTTATTACGTGATTCTTGAAGATAGTATGACCATTAAATATAATGTGAATATGAAATATATTTGTAAGTGGATAATGATTAATAGAGTATGATCATGTTTAGAAGACAATGTCATGAATAATGGTGGTTATGTGAAGGGTCTTTCTCACATATGTACAAAAAAACATGAATGAATAAATGGAGCTAATGATAATCTAATTAATGTGGGTCTATTGAAAGGATTTATCAATAGAAACTTTAATGAATGAATGGGGGCGTTGGGATGGACACTTTCCCGTGATAGAGGTGGAGTTTCTATAAGAAATCACAATATTCATAAGTGCATTCCAATAAATAAATGATAGGTTGGGATGTGTACGTTTCTGTTAGTATTGGCATGGTGTGTATTAGTTATCCCTTAACCTATAGTTCATGAATGAAATGAAAGTCTATTATTTCGTGGGGATTAATTCTAAGCACCGAGAGAATATGAAATGGGGTGGATACTCTCCGTGAGTAGAGGGTTAATATCTTAGTAGAAACCTATTGAGACGGATAATCTCTGTGAGTAATGGTGTGGCATGTAAAAGCAACCTCACTGTCTCTTTAATATTGTAACGACCTGTTTAGTCGTTTTGAGCAGCAGATTTTTATTCTGGAAAAACTGGCCAAGACCACGGGCACTGCGATGGACCGTCACAGGCACGACGACCCGTCGAGGGTGCATCGTTTCAGCATACTTAGAATTCTGAAATTGGATACTGAAAATCGACTCTCTGTAAATTGTGACGGACCTGCAGGACGTGGCGTCACATCCACGACGAACCGTCATGAGTTCCCGTTGTAAAAAAATTCAACTTTTGAGAATTTGGTACATGAAACGAGTTTCTGACCGTCAGGACGGAGGTGCACGACGGACCATCACTAGTGTGACGGGCTGTCACAGTTCACCTGGATTTTGGGAGGCTGCGACGACCATCGTGACGGACCATCGCAGGCACGACGGCCTGTCACAGGTTGCGCAAATCCCAGGCAGAATAGGATTCCTCTACACGTTTTAAGGGTCGTTTTGGACTATTCTTTCCTCAATTATAAAGATTGAGGGTTAATATTAATAAGTCTAATTACTTTGGGGTTAAAAGAGGTAACCTTAAGTTAATTAGTGGGTTCTATTGTCCTCTTTTAGTCTTAATTATATGATAATTAGGGTAAAGGAAAGAGGGTTTGAATAAAACAAACAGAAAGAACAAAGAGAAAGAGAGGGATCAATCGAGAGGGAGGAGAAAACGCAGCTTGAGGATTAGCTTGTTTAATCAATTCTTCGGTGGAGGTAGGTTATGGTTTATTTCATGCTACTTGTAGTAACTCTTAATAGTGAATGCTATGTGTTGATAGTATTGTAAACCCTACTATGTGCTTAATTGAAAGCTTGTATGAATATGATTATATAATATATATAGTGATTATATGAGCATGATGAAGTTTTGAATCCCAAATCTTGAAAGAACCCTAATTCACTTGTTAATGATGATGCCTTAGTATGAAGAAGGCTTGATATATTATATAATGAGATTGATGATGCCTTAGTATGGACGGCTTGATGAATTAGGGGATCGGGTGCCACGTTCCGTACCAGGATAAAGTAGAGGATCGGGTGCCACGGTTCGGTACCAGGATAGAATGAATATGAGGATCAGAGTGTCACGTTCCGACACCAGGATAGTAAATGGATCGGGTGCCACGTTCCGGTACCAGGATAGTATATGAGGATCGGAGTGCCACGTTCCGGCGCTAGGATAGAAATAGAGGAGCGGAGTGTCACGTACCGACACAAGAGGAAGAAAGATAATGAATCTTGAAAGATAATGAATATACTCAATCTTATGAACTTAATTCCCAAATGAGTATGGTATTGAGGCTTGAGTCCTCATGTGTGAACTCGGTTGTAGTTATTGATGAATTCATGTTGTTATTGCTACATGTTGAGTATTGTAGTTGATTAACATTATTATTGATATATATGTTTTCCCTATTTTGAGTTGGCCGATGATATCTACTCAGTACTTGTGGTTGTACTGACCCCCTACTTTCATGTTTTCTTCTTTGTTATTTGTGTAATGCAGCAAACGTTCCGTCAACTTCAACTCAACAGTAGATCTAGCCAGTCTTCACTACCTTCGGAATTCATGGTGAGCTAATGCGTCTAGCTTGGACTGGTCTTCGTCTTCAAGTCTTGATGCCTTGAACTTCCGGCATGGACTTGCTAGTATTTTGTTTTAGCTTCTTAGACAGTTTTAGTTTAGCAATTTGAGATAGATGTTCTTGTGATTATGACTTCCAGATTTTGGGGATATTAATAATAGTTTTGAATTGTTTTATTAATGAGTTTAAGTCTTCCGCATGTCTTTTGTTGATATTATCTTAGAATGTTAAAGGCTAGATTGGTTGGTTCGCTCACATAGGAGGTAAATGTGGGTGCCAGTCGCGTCCACGATTTTGGGTCGTGACAAACTTGGTATCAGAGCATTAGGTTCGTTGGTCTCATCACACAAGAACAGGTCTAGTAGAGTCTTAAGGAACGGTAGGGGACGCCTTTACTTTTCTTGAGAGGCTATAAGACTTTAGGAAAATCCATTCTTTCATTCTTTCTTTCGTGCTACTACTTGAGTCCAATTGGTATCTAGGTGATACAAATTGGTATCTGACCATCTTCATTCTATTGCAGATGGTTAGAACTAGAGCAACGACCGCACCAGCAGCAACAACGGAGAGACAAGAAACGACTGAGCCAGCCACTGGGGCTGTAGCACGAGGAAGAGCAGCGGCAAGAGGCCGTGGTAGAGGTCGTGGGAGGATGTCCTCTAGAGGAAGAGGACAAGCACCTAGCCCATCTGATGCTAGGGCAGTGACTCCTCCACCGACTGAGGAGGTAGTAAGAGAGGATGAGGAAGGGGAAACTGAACAAGCGCAGAATGAGGAAATGCCATCCCAACCTACCCCAGAGATGATTTATCAGGTTCTGGCTTACCTTAGCGGGTTATCTGATCACGGTCAGGCACCTCCAGTGGTTTCTGCACCAACACCTCCGCTTTCAGAGATACGACATGCGGCTACCATGGCTCCCCGCATGGATGCCCCATTGGGAATAGGCACATTTCCACATCTGACTACTGGGCCTATTATGACAAATGATCAGCATGAACTTTTCAGTAAGTTCTTGAAATTGAAACCTCCAGTCTTTAAGGGTGCAGAATCAGAGGATGCCTACGATTTTCTGGTTGATTGTCATGAGCTACTACAACCAAGATGGGTATAGTAGAACGGTTTGGCGTTGAGTTCGTGAGCTATCAGTTTCAAGGGAACGCCAAAATGTGGTGGCGGTCACATGTAGTGTCAACCAACAGAGGCACCACCTATGACTTGGGAATCATTCTCTACCCTGTTTATGGAGAAGTATATCCCAAGGACTTTGAGAGATAGAAAAAGGGATGAGTTCTTGAGTCTCGAGCAAGGTAGGATGATGGTTAACGCATATGAGGCTAAGTTTCGTGCTTTATCAAGCTATGCCACCCAACTATGTTTCAGTCCACAAGAACGGATCCGCCGTTTTGTGAAGGGGTTGAGGTCAGAATTGCGAATTTCAGCCTTACAGATAGCGGCAATGGCAACATCCTTCCAAGAGGTGGTAGACTTTGTGATAGAGGTGGAAGGAGTGAAGCCAGACGACTTCACCACGACATCGACATCAAAGAGGTTTCGAAGAGGGAGGTGAGTTCAACGGTTCCGTATACAGAGGACAGAGTTCTGGAGGCTACTCAGTTCGACCAATTCAGTCTTCACTACAGACTGTAGTTGGGGGTCCACCTCAGACCGGTCAACACTTCTCTGAGAGACCTACGCATGAACCAAGAGAATGCTATGGATGTGGGGAATTGGACATATTAAGAGATATTGTCCAAAACAGAGTAATCGAACCCCAATAGCTAGAGGTAGAGGGTGGTCCATGGTAGAGGCCGTTATTCTGGAGGGCCGTGGTGGTCGAGGTAATGGTGGTCACCACAACGGCAGAGTGATGGGCAAATGGGAGCCACTACGACACAACATGGTAGGGGCAACGACAGACGGTGATAGGGCCCATTGTTACGCTTTCCCTGGGAGATCTGAAGCGGAGGCGTCTGATGTTGTTATCACAGGTAATCTTTTGGTTTGTGATTGCATGGCAATCGTATTATTTGACCCTGGCTCCACGTTTTCATATGTATCTTCATCATTTGCTAATGGTCTAAATTGTATTGTGAATTACTTGACATGCCCATTCGTGTTTCTACTCCGGTGGGTGAGTCTGTGGTAGTTGAAAAGGTACATAGGTCTTGTCTGGTGAATTTTGTGGGGAGCAACACTTATGTAGATTTGGTTATCTTAGAAATGGTTGACTTTGATGTAATTCTGGGTATGACTTGGCTTTCTCCGAATTTTGCGATCTTGGATTGTAATGCCAAAACTGTGACGTTAGCCAAGCCTGGGATAGATCCGTTAGTGTGGGAGGGTGACTACTCTTCCAATCCAGTGCGTATTATCTCCTTTCTTCATGCTAAGAAAATGGTTAGTAAGGGGTGTTTAGCTTTCTTGGCACATCTCAAGGATAACACTACCAAGTACCCTCGATGGAGTCGGTTTCGGTAGTCCGTGAGTTTTTGGATGTGTTTCCTGCAGATCTTCCTGGTATGCCACCGATAGGGATATCGACTTTTGCATTGATTTGGAACCGGGCACTCGCCCCATTTCTATACCCCCTTATAGAATGGCTCCCGCGGAGTTAAGAGAGTTAAAGGCACAACTTCAAGAGTTGTTGAGCAAAGGCTTCATTAGACCAAGTGCATCTCCTTGGGGTGCTCCGGTTTTGTTTGTGAAGAAGAAGGATGGAGTTTTCGAATGTGCATAGATTACCGGCAGTTGAACAAGGTAACTATTAAGAACAAATATCCTCTTCCTCGCATGATGACTTATTCGATCAACTACAAGGTGCTGTGTCTTCTTGAAGATCGACTTGTGATCCGGTTATCATCAATTGAAAATACAGGCAACGGATGTGCCAAAGACCGCTTTTCGCTAGGTATGGGCATTATGAATTTGTGGTGATGTCCTTTGGTCTTACAAATGCCCCCGCTGCTTTCATGAGCTTGATGAATGGGATATTTAAGCCGTATTTGGATCTCTTTGTGATCGTATTTATAGATGATATATTGGTATATTCTAAAAGTAGGGAGGAACATGAGGAGCATTTGAGGATTGTATTGGAAATGTTGAGGAGAGAATGCTTTATGCCAAGTTCTCTAAGTGTGAGTTTTGGCTAGATGCAGTGTCCTTTTTGGGGCATGTGGTTTCGAAGGATGGGGTGATGGAGATCCTTCTAAGATTGAGACAGTGAAGAATTGGGTAAGACCCACCAATGTATCAGAAATAAGAAGTTTTGTGGGTTTAGCTAGTTACTACCGCCGATTCGTCAAGGGATTCTCTTCTATTGCTTCTCAATTGACGAACTTGACTAAGCAGAATGTTCCATTTGTATGGTCAGATGAATGTGAGGAAAGCTTTCATAAACTCAAGACTTTGTTGACTACCGCGCCTATCCTTACCTTGCCGGTAGAGGGTAAGAACTTCATTGTTTATTGTGATGCATCCTATTCTGGGTTGGGTGTAGTGTTAATGTAAGAGAAGAATGTGATTGCTTATGGTTCGAGGCAATTAAAGGTGCATGAAGGTAACTATCCGACCCATGATTTGGAGTTGGCCGCGGTAGTGTTTGCATTAAAGCAATGGAGGAAGAAAC
This sequence comes from Solanum peruvianum, assembly GCA_027705065.1. Classification (NCBI taxonomy): domain Eukaryota; kingdom Viridiplantae; phylum Streptophyta; class Magnoliopsida; order Solanales; family Solanaceae; genus Solanum; species Solanum peruvianum. The sequence goes on from JAKWJD010001760.1 coordinate 28,113,487, forward strand.
TATTTATATGGGGTTAAGTGTGAGGTCTACACGGATCATCGTAGCCTTCAGTATGTCTTTACTCAGAAAGATTTGAACTTGAGACAGAGGAGATGGATGGAACTACTGAAGGACTACGACATCACTATTTTGTATTATCCGGGGAAAAGCGAATGTTGTGGCAGATGCTTTTGAGTAGAAAGGCGGGAGCATGGGAATTCTAGCTCATTTGCAAGCTTCTAGACGCCCATTGGCTAGAGAGGTTCAGACTCTGGCTAACGACTTGATGAGGTTAGAAATAAATGAGAAGGGAGGATTGTTGGATAGTGTGGAGTCGAGATCTTCTTTTCTTGACAAGATTAAGGGAAATAGTTTGATGATGAGAAACTAAGGCGAATCCGAGATAAAGTGTTGCAAGGAGAGGCTAAAGAAGCAACAATCGACGAGGAAGGTGTGTTGAGGATTAAGGGAAGGGTATGTGTACCCCGCGTCGATAATCTGATCAACACTATTCTGACAGAGGCTCATAGTTCAAGGTATTCTATACATCCGGGTGCAACCAAGATGTATCGCGACCTAAAGCAGCACTTTTGGTGGAGTAGAATGAAGCGTGATATCGTTGACTTTATCGCCAAATGTCCAAACTGTCAACAAGTAAAGTATGAACACCAGAGGCCCGGAAGAACGCTTCAGAAAATGCCCATTCCGGAATGGAAGTGGGAGAGAATCGCAATGGACTTTGTGGTTGGTCTTCCAAAGACAATGGGTAAGTATGACTCCATTTGGATGATTGTTGATAGGTTAACTAAGTCCGCTCATTTCATTCCGGTCAAGGTGACTTACAATGCAAAGAAGTTAGCAAAAATCTACATCTCAGAAATCGTTCGATTGCATGGGGTTCCACTGTCCATCATATCAGATAGGGGTACACAGTTTACTCCTAAGTTTTGGAAAACATTGCATGCTGAATTGGTTACTAGGTTGGATCTTAGCACTGCATTTCACCCTCAGACCGATGGTCAGTCTGAGCGAACGATTCAAGTGTTGGAGGATATGCTTCCTGCATGCGTGATAGAGTTTGGTGGCCATTGGGATAGCTTCTTACCTTTGGCAGAGTTTTCATACAATTATAGCATCACTCTAGTATTGATATGGCTCCATTTGAAGCATTGTATGGGAGGAGGTGTAGATCTCCCATTGGTTGGTTCGATGCATTTGAGGTTAGACCTTGGGGTACTGACCTCTTGAGGGATTCGTTAGATAAGGTGAAGCGCATTCAAGAAAAGCTTCTAGCGTCGCAAAGTAGACAAAAGGAGTATGCAGACCGAAAGGTTAGAGACTTGGAGTTCATGGAGGTTGAACAAGTCTTGTTGAAGGTTTCACCCATGAAAGGGGTGATGCGGTTTGGCAAAAGAGGTAAGCTAAGTCCAAGGTATATTGGACCATTTGAGGTACTAAAGCGAGTAGGGGAGGTGGCTTATGAATTAGCCTTACCTCCAGGGCTGTCCGGAGTGCATCCGGTGTTTCATGTGTCCATGTTGAAAAGATACCATGGAGATGGAAACTACATTATCCGTTGGGATTCAGTTTTGCTTGATGAGAATTTGACTTATGAGGAGGAACCGGTTGCTATACTAGATAGAGAGGTTCGCAAGTTGAGGTCGAGAGAAATTGCATCCATCAAGGTCCAATGGAAGAATCGACGAGTGTTGAAGAAGCTACTTGGGAGAAGGAGGCAGATAGCAAGAAAAATACCCACATCTGTTTACAGATTCAGGTACTCCTCTTCGCCCTTGTTTTTCTTCTTTTGATCGTTCGGGGACGAACGATGGGTAAATTGGTAATCTATTGTAACGACCTGTTTAGTCGTTTTGAGCAGCAGATTTTAATTCTGGAAAAAAAACTGGCAAGACCACGGCACTGCGACGGACCGTCACAGGCACGACGGCCCGTCGAGGGTGCATCGTTTCAGCATACTTAGAATTCTGAAATGGATACTGAAAATCGACTCCTTGTAAATTGTGACGGACCTGCAGGACGTGCCGTCCACACACGATGAACCGTCGTGAGTTCCCGTTGTAAAACACTTCAACTTTTGAGAATTTGGTACATGAAACGAGTTTCTGACCGTCAGGACGGAGGTGCAGGACGGACCGTCACTGTGTGACGGGCCGTCACAGTTCACCTGGATTTTGGGAGGCTGCGACGACCATCGTGACGAACCGTCGCAGGCACGACGGCCCGTCACAGGTTGCGCAAATCCTAGGCAGAATAGGATACTTCTACACGTTTTAAGGGTCGTTTGGACTATTCTTTCCTTAATTATAAAGATTGAGGGTTAATATTAATAAGTCTAATTACTTTGGGGTTAAAAGAAAAACCTTAAGTTAATTAGTGGGTTCTATTGTCCTCTTTAGTCTTAATTATATGATAATTAGGGTAAAGGAAAGAGGGGTTTGAATAAAACAAAACAGAAAGAACAAAGAGAAAGAGAGGGATCGATCGAGAGGGAGGAAAAACGCAGCTTGAGGATTAGCTTGTTTGATCAATTCTTCGGTGGAGGTAGGCTATGGTTATTTCATGCTACTTGTAGTAAACTCTTAATAGTGAATGCTATGTGTTGATAGTATTGTAAACCCTACTATGTGCTTAATTGTAAGCTTGTATGAATATGATATATATATATATATGTGATTATATGAGCATGATGAAGTTTTGAATCCCAAATCTTGAAAGAACCCTAATTCACTTGTTAATGATGATGCCTTAGTATGAAAGAAGGCTTGATATATTATATAATGAGATTGATGATGCCTTAGTATGAAAGAAGGCTTGATGAATTAGGGGATCGGGTGCCACGTTCCGTACCAGGATAGAGATAGAGGATCGGGTGCCACGTTCTGGTACCAGGATAGAATGAAATGAGGATCGGAGTGTCACGTTCCGACACCCAGGATAGTAAATGGATCGGGTGCCACGTTCCGTACCAGGATAGTATATGAGGATCGGAGTGCCACGTTCCGCACCAGGATAGAAAATAGAGGAGCGGAGTGTCACGTACCGACACAAGAGGAAGAAAGATAATGAATCTTGAAAGATAATGAATATACTCAATCTAATGAACTTAATTCCCAATGAGTATGGTATTGAGGCTTGAGTCCTCATGTGTGAACTCGGTTGTAATTATTGATGAATTCATGTTGTATTGCTACATGTTGAGTATTGTAGTTGATTTACATTATTATTGATATATACTGATTCCCTATTTTGAGTTGGCCGATGATATCTACTCAGACTTGTGGTTGTAATGACCCCCTATTTCATGTTTTCTTCTTTGTTATTTGTGTAATGCAGCAAAACGTTCCGTCAACTTCAACTCAACAGTAGATCTAGCCAGTCTTCACTACCTTCGGAAATTCACGGTGAGCTAATGCGTCTAGCTTGGACTGGGTCTTCTTCTTCAAGTCTTGATGCCTTGAACTTCCGGCATGGACTAGCTAGTATTTTGTTTTAGCTTCTTAGACAGTTTTAGTTAGCAATTTGAGATAGATGTTCTTGTGATGATGACTTCCAGATTTTGGGGATATTAATAATAGTTTTGAATTGTTTTATTATGAGTTTAAGTCTTCCGATGTCTTTTATTGATATTATATTAGAATGTTAAAGGCTAGATTGGTTGGTTCGCTCACTAGGAGGGTAAATGTGGGTGCCAGTCGCGTCCACGATTAGGTCGTAAAAGTGCACACATAGGACTAGCTTTTGGTTTTCCATATAAAGGCTATACGAATGACCCTACCTTGGGCAAGTGGGGATCCCTCATGTTGTAGGAGTTAATATTGGGAGTCCATTTAAAGCTCTCATGGTCTTTGTCAGTTAAAGGTTACCCCCACAAAATAATATAATAAACAAGGTCATCCTAAGGGTGTACTACTTTGGGTAGATGGTTGAATGACATGACAAATATGCATTGCAAGAGTAAGCATTTGAAGGGGTCTTGGTGTGTCCTTAAAATATTAATGAATGAATGTGTTTCTAAATGATTTTAATGGAACTAGTTTGTCTTATGTCTAATGTTAATGAAGGTATCATGACTTGTTGAATGTGATGTGCCTAGTTTAGGGTTGTTCCGAAGGAAAACTAAGTGGGAGTAGTAGTATGGGATATTACTTTCACATTTCATTTATTGTAACTTACAGTTATCCTAGGGGATTGTCCTTATGTGATTCCCTTGAATGCATTTATGTCTCCTTTAGTGTCCTTAGTAATGAATGATGCTTTGTTGATTTATGGTGCAAAGGAAATGTCCTTATCTATGGTAGCCTTAAGAAATACCTATGCGTGTATTGAAGAGGTTGTATCGGCGGTCTCTTATTGTCTTAATTAGGTGCATCTTAGGATAACATTGGATACAGGGTCGAAATGGTTAAACAAGTTACTTAATGAATATGGCCATATCTTGTGGATAATGGGAGCATTATCTTGTATGTTAATTATTCACTTGTATGATACATTTTACACTAGGTCATGAAGCTTTATCAAAATATCATGAAAAAAGTATTTCAACAAAAATGTCATTTTCAAAGAATTTCTTTACATGATTACCATAATTAGTGCTTAATTGTATTAATTCCATATTCTCCTGTTTTTATACAAAGTATAAGTGTTGGCAAGTGAGGTGGTCTTTAGAGTTAAAGCTTGGGAAGTAGGAAAGTCTCTCAAGATTTGGGTATGTCCTCATATGTCGAGCACAAGACATCATATTTCTACTTTTCCTTTATTATGACATTTGGATATGACTTGTATCTGTCGTTCAATTAGGGTGGTATCCCTTTGAAAATGAGATTGGTCTAAGATGGCATGTATCGAGACTTATCTATTGTTACGTTTTATGAAAGAGTTTCCGCTTATTGACATTATTGTGAAATTTTTTATTTTTGCACTACTTTTCATACCTATTTGATGAATGAATCCTAAAAGACTTGTTTAAAACCACTATGAGGTTTCGAATATGAATGTTACGACTAGGGGGGGTGCTCTCGAGTCATGAAACCAAACCTATCCATGAATGTTCATCACTATAGAGAAATACAATCTTACCCCCTACCAAATATCGATTTCCAATCCTAGCACCCCTAGAGAAAATTTTACTTATTTGAGTTTCTAAAATCATGGTTAGTACAAAAATATACAAATTATGATAGTAATGTAGGCAAATTATGCACGCAAATGTATGCATTAGTACCATAATATATGAAGTATGATAATAATGCAAAGAGGTAAAAAATCATGCTAAAAGGAGCCTTTTATTTAATGTTAAGACCAATTGAAAACCACAGGATAATGTTAGAAAACATCTTAGGAATCATGGTAAAATGTTAGTAAAACTCATATTTTAAACACTTGCAAAAATACTTCTTGAAGTAGTCCTAGTTCATCATTATACTTGTTTTTGGGAAATTAGCCTTAATCGGCATAGAGACCTTGTGAACTTCAAGATCGAATCTGGTATTTACCCCACGGTGAAAGATGTGTTCTAACTCACCAAGGTAAGTAGTCTGAAGTTTATCTTAGGTGGATTCACTAGCTAATTTCTATCTAGATAACCTATGTTTGATCATAATTTATGGGACAAGGTAATCACCACTTGTCCACTCTGTACTAAGATTAATTCCTACAGAATAGTCATTAATCATATTCATCTTATCGTTATGTGACACGGGTACTCGCTTTTTGTCTTATACTATGGGGACAGTGGTAATAGCCTCTTGTTTTCTTATTAGAGCACATGGGTAATCGACTCTTGACACATCATTTGAGTAGCACCTTAATTTTGGTGAGAAAACCATTCAACCATTGAATGTTTTATATAAGAAAACCATTCTAATTCATTTACTGAGTAACTATGTGAGAAATACTTTCACAATAATTAACAACAATAATATCATTTATATTTTAATCATAAATCAAATTATATCATAATTTATCAATTTCACGAAAACATGCATATTTCCATAATTCACCTTTCATAGTTGAAAATAAACTTTCAATCATGAATTTTTTTAAAAACATTGGTTAAGTATGGGTTCATGAGGATTCATTTTTAAAACATGGAATCTTCTCAATTCATCAATAATACTTCATAAAATAATCAATTATATCAATGTTGAAATAAACCCATTAGAAAAAACCCTTACTTTATTTGGGACACTCTATTTTTAAAATTTTGTAATTTAGGAATTCTAAGGAGGAAAAGTGTCCATAAATGAACACTTAATATTGAAACCCTAAGATGACTTTTCCTCATCTTATAGAAAGAGCAATATTTGGGGAGGATGAAATTGTTCTTGTTTTTGGAAATTGAGAGAATGACTACTGATTTTGGGGGTAAAAACCATTGAATGGGGCTTTGGTTAAAAGATAAACCTATAGGGTATTTAATTAAAATGATAAGGAAAAAACCCAAAATCCCTTGAAATAAAATCTGGCGGACACATTTGATGGTGGTCTTGATGACCATTCATAGGCACCACGACCTTTCATATAGTTTGTGAAGAGGTCTTGACTTATGGGACTGTATGTGCCACGTTACGATAGCCTTAAAATCCCACAAAAGGTACCACAGACCGTGTAGATGTCTATGGTCCTTGACCACTAGCTAGAAAAGGACCTCTTCCTTTTGAGACACGTAATGATGCCATTGACGGTTCGTCAAATTCACAATGGGACATATAGGCATTTATTGGGGGACATATGTAGTGCTTGTCCTAGGGACTTACCGCGAGCCATCTCAACAAATGTTGCCCCGTTCATAGTCCGTCTTTGTTTTGTGGAGAGGTCCATAGTCCTATTTTGGCTTGGGATTTTCCTACTTAACCCCAATCTCGCCTTTCTAAAGTATGAGATGTTATAAATGTGCATTGAAACGTACAGTTAAGAAACACATCCTAGGTAAAGTTTATTTAGAATAGATCCTTAATCTTGATTCAACTTTGGTAAGAAAACCTTTCAACCTTACGAGGCATTATGTGGAATGATCTTTTACAACAACAACAACACAAACAACAACAACAAAAATGATGTCTTACTCTCAAGGTAACCTTAAATAATTTATAAAAATTTCCATAGGAACAAAATGCATATTTTTATAAATTGATCTTGTATATTTTCTAATCTTAATAATGTGTTTAGAGTCTAAAAAATCATTGATAATGCATGGGTTCATTTGATATAAACTCAAAAACATATCATTACTGCAATTCGTTAATAACTACATAAAATAGAATATATTAGATCATTATTCAAAAGAATTCATGAATGTTAAATAAAACCCTAATTTGAATTGAGAAATGAATCTTCTAAAATCAGAGAATTTAGAATCCTGTGAAGGAAAGGAATCCATATGTGAATACTAACATACTTATATACAAAAATTTTACAGAGATTGGAGGATTCGACACTTAGAAGAACCCTAGCTATTCTTCTTCTTCCCGAGTATTGAGAGACTCAGTGTAGGGGTATTTCAGGAGTTTAGTGAATGATTCAATAATGTTAATTATAGGAATTAAGGGGTATTTGTAGGGCTAAACATTAGGATAAAAACAAATCAGTGTAGTCATTAATCAATCGGGAAAAAGACTTGAAAGCCTCTTAAAAATAACTGCTGACCAGAGTCTCCAACCATATACCCCTACCATCGGCTTTAGGATTTCACAAAGTATGGGAGTCATCTATAAAGTCTGTCTATAACTCGTACATGGTTGACATATAAGAGCTACCATGACATGAATTTTCAAAAACTCTACCCAAGATCTACAGCTCCCTTCTTACACAAATTCTTGTACTACCTTCTTTCTTTTGATTCTCTAACTTTAAAGGTGTTATAATTTATCTCCCTTGGTTACGTTAATCCTCGAATTTGACTCAAGGTAACATAAGAATAAAAGGGCAAAGAGATCTAATAGCCCATCATAAATGCAACTTCATCAAAAATTTAGAACATTTGGGAGGATTAGTTCAAAGCTTAAATATATTTATACTGAATGCACGTAATAATGAATCAATCAATGAAATTAAATCAAAATCTCAAAAGAAAGTGCAAGGAATATCCATGAATGAGAAAACATGTGAATGACTAACACATGAGGATGTACCATGAGGAACTAAATAACTAAAGCATGAGTCAGATCAAAAGAGATGGGGATAACAACACATTATATAATTATCAATCTCCCAAGTAGCATCATAAACCCTTTTATTCCTCCGACAAAATTCATTATTACCCTAATTCCTAACCTATAAGTCAGAAATATGGATCAGAACTTCTTCATAAAAAAGACCCTCTTTTATACACAGACTCTTCAATGTCACAATAAATGACAAATCACAAAATTCATTCTTCAATATGAAAACATGGAAAACTTGATGTATCTATCATAAGAAATTAGGCAAATAATGTTCATAGGAAACTTTACAAATAGGCCATAAAATCTGATATTGGCCCTCATAATAGGGACTAAGATCCTTTCTTACCAAACCTCATAACACTCTTCACTGGAAAAAATTTGAAGTAAATCCAGTCATTAAAATGTAATTTTGAATCTTTACTTCTAACAATAGTAGGATTTTTTCCGACATTCGGTCATTTTTAACCTTTATCTTATAAGCCGACCTTCTCCATAGGCTACTGTAACAACTGGGACCTATCAAAGAAATCTAAGAAACATCACAAAAACCTCTATGAGATCTACACCTCTTAACTTAAAAGGAGACATACTAATACTTGAATGATAGTTATTATTATATACAAACACAATCAAAGAAAAATAATTACCACAATTACCCTTGAAGTCAATCATACAAGTCCTCAACATATGTTCCTACATTTGGATTTTACCGTCCACTTTTCCATCAGTTTGAGCAATCAAGGCCATATTGAGTTCGGCATTAGTACCAAGGCCCTACAGGAAAAACTTCCAAAATTGAAAAGTAAACTGAGTTCCAAAACTATCAATGATGAGTAGATGTAAACTATGCAACCACACCATTGCCCTTATAAATAACTTTGCATAGTCTTCTGAAAATAAGAACCTTGTCTACAATAAAATGAGAGAATTTTGTCATACGATTTACAATAACCCAAATTGAGTAATGTTGATCTCGGGTGAGGGGTTAACAAAAAATTTAATCCATATTCAAATATTTACACTTTCAAGTAGAAATACTAATACATTGGGACAAATCGTCCTGATTTTTGTGCCCAATTTTCACTTATTGACAATTATTACACTTGGAGGCTAATTCTGTAATATCCTTTTTCATCCCATCCACTAATAGACTCCCGCAAGTCATGATAAAACTTTGTGGAACCAAATTAAATGCAATATTGAGAAATATGGTCTTTTTATGAGATCTACCCTTTAAAGTCATCAACATTGGGAACCACAAATGACCGTGATTTCAAAGTACACCATTTACTCCTAGACAGAAAGCCTCAACGAACTTTTCAAGCACGGATACCTTCAACTAACCGAAACACGGGTCAAGACATTGCTTGGATTTAACATCCTACAGAATAAACCAACTGAACACCCAATAGGGTCAATGTGTGAACATCATCAACTAACTCCTTCTTATCATCCTCAACATGAGAAACACTACCTATTGATAGTCGACTAAGATTATACAATACAACATTAGGCGTACTAGGGTAATAGAGAAAACTCATGTCATTATTATTTAGCCAGTCAAGTCACCTCCTTTTATGAAGTTAAGATCCTTTTTCTTAAGTATATATTGAATACTGTTGTGGTTGGCAAATACATCAACATTGACAATACATTTGTAATGAATCCAAACCTTTATGTAAAATACAATCTCTTCTAGTTCAAAATCATGGGTGGGGAATTTCATTTCATTAATGTTAAGTTGCCTTAAAGCATAATCAATATCCTTCCAATTTTTTTATAAGAACACATCTTTATCCAATCATTGAAGCTTAATAAGTATTAAACCCATCTTATCCTTCTAGTAGAGTCAATATTGGAGTAGAGAGAACTCTATCTTTCAATTCTTTGAAATTCTTCTCATATATTTGTAAACATAAGAAGATAACCTTCTTTTAAATTACTGTTGTCAATGGAAAGTCAATGAAAGAAAATCCATCCAGGAACCTTCTATAATAACCATCCTAAGTCAAAAAGCTTATGATACCCAAATATGATAAAGTTCTAGAACAACTCTAAAAAACATAAGTCTTCTTAGGATCAACCTCAATACCCTTATTGCAAATGATCGTACCAATAAAGGGAATTGATTTCAACAACTCGCACATACTAAATTTTGAGAATAGTTCTTGGTCCTTGAGAACTTGTAATGCAATCCTCAAATGATCTAAATTCTCACCATCAATGTCTGGGAAAATCAAGATGTCATCAATAAATACAATAAAAATGTATCCAAATATTTTCTGAACACTTTATTCAACAAGTCCATAAATGCAGATGAAGCATTTGTCAACGAAAATGACATTACCAAGATCTCATAAAGACCAACTATGTTAAAGTAGTCTTTGGAATGTCAACATCCTGAAGCATCAATTGGAGATAACTTGACTGAAGGTCAATGATAGAGAATTAATTCACCCCATGATGTTGATCAAAAAAATCATATTTCCTTAGAAAGGGATGCTTATTCGTAATTGTACCCTTTTTAATTGATGGCAGTCAATAAATATGCAAAGTGAACAATCTTTTTTATGTACAAACAAAACTAGAGTACCCTAAGGAGAGATACTTGGTTGGATAAAACCGTTATCAAACTAGTCTTTCAATTTCTCCTTCAATTTTTTACGTTCTTCCAAAGTAATACGGTAATGAGTAATTGAGATAAGTTATATTTCTGTGAGAAGGTCTATACTAAATTTTATTTCCCTTTCAAAAAAAAAATCTTGGTAAATCATTGGGAAACACTAAAAGAAACTCATTTACTACAGGGTATGAAACAAGAGTAGGGGTTTCAAAATGCATATACCTAACTCCAACAACACTATATTGTCAACCCTTTTTAATAATTTTCCTAGATTAAAGACAAGAAAAAAACTTACTCATTTGGAAAATGAAAAATAAAATTGAGGTTCTACAATCAATAGAAGAATAACAAGAATGGAGCTAATCCATTCGAAGAATAATATAAAAATTTATCAAATAAAGTTGTACAAGATTAACATAAGTGACTCTATCGGATAAGGAGACGTGACAATTTTTATAGAGTCTCTTAGCCACAATAGAACCACCAATAGGAGTAGTAATAAAAAAGGTCTAACAACAGACCTAAATGACCATTAGACCTCATTACCACATATGGCATCACAAATGACAAAGTTACACCAGGATCAAGAAAAGAATAAACATCAGGATTAAAGACTTTCAGCATAGAAATAACAAACTCATGAACACCCTCTTGCTCATGACAAGTTTGAAGTCCACTGAACCATTTTTTCTTTGGGGAACTTGAACCACAAGAACTTGGCATAGCTTGCCTACCTTATCTTTCCTTATATGTAAGTGATATACAATCCTTTATATGGTACCATTCTTACCACAACAAAAAAGAGCCATCCATACTTGCAAAACATTTAGCATCATACTACATTCTACACCTAATATATGTAGACAATGAATATCCACCTCCATTCCCTCCTTCATTCTTGCTATTAGAAATGGGTTTATTGAACTTTTGAACCAAGGCATTAAACAAACATTCACTAGAGTACCTTTACTTTAATCTATAACTACTATGTCAAATAGACCTTGAATTTGAGTAGTCACTATGACCATTCTTGGATCTCTTTGAATCCCTAGATCATTCATCAATATTTTCCTTTCTATTTGTTGGGAATGTATTGTTAACTTAAAATGTCCATTTCATTAATGATAATGGCAGTACGACATTCCAAAACCACCATTTTGAACACTACCCACACAAAATTACTTATCCTTGACGTAGAGTCAGCAACCATGATGGAAGTATATCTGACTAATTGAGTAAAATTCAATCCGTACTCTTTGAAACTAATCTTTCTTTGATGAAGGTTAATGAATACAAGTACCTTTTCCTCCCAAATATCAATGGAAAAGAAAAATTAAACTTTTCCTAATATACAGGATATGCGTCAATGACCCTCTCTTCTTTCCATTGGTTGAAGCAAACTTGAGCAATTTCATTTAATTGATAAGCGACAAATTCTACCTTTTCCACCGGTGTCACTCCTATAATCATCAAGACCTTATGCACCTCATTAATCAATCTCGACGATCTTCATCAATGTTTGAACAATGAAACTCAGGTTGATTTGTACAAGTGAAGTCCGTTACTCTAGTTGCCATTGTACCCACATTTGGGTTCAAAGGGACCACACCTTTCCTATTTTCTTCAGCTTTCATGGTTTGGGTCAAAACATAAAAATGAGTTCAAAACTCTATGTAAGCCACTTTTTCTTTCAAAGGGTTAGCGGGAACTCCTAGATCTTTGTGTGGCGCTTGTTGTTCCTCGTTCCCATTTGCATTCATCCTAACAATTCACTTTGTGGGCCATATAATTAAAAGAATTGGATACTTTCATGACCCGAGAGCACCCCCAAGTCGTGACGCGCTTTTCAACCTTTTGTAGATCTTACACAAGCCTCTTAGCTTCGTTACATAAAATTATATAAAATGGTGGGAATTTCAATCTTTTCTTTAAACATACTACGAAAATCATTTCATAACAGTGGAAATGTTTCTAAAATTTGTCTCGAAAAACATCTATGAATATATTAGTAATAATGGTTTGGGATGCATCCCACAAAAGTCTAAACATAGTAAATGACATAAAGGGAACATAAGAGTGTTTTCCTCGAATGATATGAGGACTTACCAACCTTCAATCTTCTCTAACCTTAGGAACCTAACCTCCAATAACTCAATCTTTCTAATTCCCCTACATTTGGTTAGAAATGTAGGCTATGTAAGTTAGTAAACTACTAAGTAAGAAAGCTAACATATAAAACATGAGATATCTCAAAAGGTTAGCCAATATTAGACATAATCATAAGAGATAATAACATTACTGTAACATGAATATCATATCATAAATCAACATAATACTTTCATAAGATCATGCTTTAACTTTAGTCATTCCTAGTCAACTAAACTACTTCCTAATCCATCTCCAAGTATACTTGTGCAATGCCAAGGTAGCATGTCGTTCTACTAACTAATCTAAGTACTTCTATCTGGTAATTCTTGATCATAATCAACTTTCATAATAAAGACCTAAGATATTCATGACGTAAAAGCATTATAACTCTAGATCACCTCAAGGCACACTTTCGCAATGAATATAGGGCATCCCATTCTACCCCACACACTAAGCATATCTATGAAGTCACCCTATTCAATTTCATCAACTCTAGGTGTCAGTAACAGGCATATTTCATCTTGACAAGGAACTATCATCTTAAGTCATTCATATCATGTAGGGAAACAATAGCAACTATCCAAGCTAGGGATATATAAAAGAGGTCACTTCATAAGTAGCTTCAAGTCGTACTTGTGCCATGTACGCATTGACATCCCATTCTACCATCCATACTAAGTATATCTTTAAACTTACCTAATCCATGCTAACATATCTTCCTCTCTATTTTATTAAGCTTAGAATACTAATATAATAGACCTACTACAATGGAAAACATAATAATATACAATCCAAGATAACAAAGGAAGGATATAAGAATTCCAACCTAACCACCATGCAATCATTCATGTAGATACAAGCTATCCATAGGGGATCATAAGTCTAGACCCTAAGCTATCCTTAGGAGACCTACATATCTCAATCATAAGCTACCATGAATCTATTCTCTTTTGATCAATAGTTCTAGAAATTGGAAAATGGGAAGAATTCAACACATCCAATTGGGGGTCCAATGCTTATCAAAGAAATAGTAGTTGCATCTGTGTTGGCATTTGCAGCAGGTGGTGCTTTTAAGATGTGGCATTGAGTTATGCAGAAAAGAACTAAGAATTTCTATTGTCAACTTGATAGAGGTGAAACCACTATTGTTGCACAAGACTATTAGCCCATCACAATAACCTTATCAATAATCATCACCTATATCCTTACTTTTTTTTTTTTTTTCTTTATTAGTATTTGTATTCGATCATGTGTATTTTGTTCTTAATTCAAAAAAGTTTTCATGCAAAGGGAAATCATTCCTACTGCATATTTTATTATTTACCACACTCAAGTTGGATACCTCGAATTATGAATGGACCGATTTTATATAAAAAGAAAAAACTACCACGATGTTGTTTTGTCCTAACCAAGTAGAGCTTATCATAAAGGCATTCTAGTAATGCTACTCCAACCTAACCCTAGGAATGTATCGATCCCGCATCCAAGGCTGTGGTGCCCACTTCTAATTCAAGCTACCATGACAATCACTCTACCAATGAAAGATCGAGATAACCATTGAGAGAATAACTCCTCAAACCCAAGCTACCATGAGACACAAAATTCCAAGCTACATAATTCTACTATCCATGAGGGAATCTATACGTTCAACCTCAAGCTATTATATTTTAATCAACCTCAAGTTATTCTATTCTAACAAACATGATTCATTTTAGGTGATTAGCGTTTTACATTCTACATACATGCAAGCTACTCGTCATATCAGACTCACTCTATAAGTCGTAATGATCAGTATTATGACTTCAAACCCGACATTCAAACCTTACTTCATATTCATCATACTAGTCTAGATTTAATGACACATAAGTTATAAGCCTTAGTCATAAGACAATACTAAGCATACTTCATCTGAAAGTCTCAATTCTAATCATTTCAATTCACTTTCTACCAGACATGCATACATCTCTGTCAATTCATTATTTCATAATCCTATTCTTGATTAGTTCATATACATACTAACAATTCAAGAGAATCTAACAAGAATCATCAATTTCTCAGTGAAAACCTAAACCCACATAATCTACAAAATCGTGTTAATTACTAAATTAACATAATTCTTCATAGTAACATGAATCGACATCAATTCAATCATATACGGGAAGAATTCAACCTTTTGTAACCATACCCACCTAATTCCCAAGCATTGGAATCAACCTTACCTTTATTGAGGTTCTTCCTCACAAAATAGAGAAATTTAGGGGGCTCTATGGGTAGAATAATCCATAGATGAATATCTTTACATAACTTGATTAAATTCCTTGAACAAGCCGTAAGCAAATTCTCCTTTCATCTTGACTCTAGCTTGAACCCTAAGTTTCTTCTTTAATGGAGGTCTTGAGAGCATTTAGAAGATAATAGGGTTTTTATATTTTGATTCCTAATTTGGGTAAATGTATTTTGGATTGGGTAAATGATGTATAATGACTAAAAACTCATCTCTAATTAATCCCCAATGTACCCTAAACACCACTAAACTTTTTGAACTTCAAACTTAGGGTCCAACAGGACTTAAAAATGATGTGACCGAATCTATTACATAGTTGTGCGTCATGGGGGAACCTCCCAGATTTATTTTTTGAAACAATTTTGAGGCATAACGGTTCGTTTTGATCCTGCGTCGCAGGATAACATTTTTTTCTTTGAGTGGGAAGGGCGCAATGCGCCTTTGGCTCCAAAAAAAAAGGCTGTCCAGCAGCTTTCTTGGCCAATATTTGGGTCCTTCTTGGGGACCCTTAGGGTGGTCCTCGGAGAGTCGTACTCAAACTTTTTGACCGCAGACATGTTGATATCGGTGTAGGAACCCTTTATACTCAGTTTCCTCTTCATACAACACTAAAAAACTCAACTATAAGACCTAACATCTCACTAATTCAACTTGACTAGTTTCCAGTCGTTTTACTCGTCCTTTAAGTTTTACTTCCTAAATATCTAAAACTTATTTTTAAAGTAATTAATAATTATTTCAGAAATTTATTAACTCATAAAATCAGGTGAAGCTGTAGTTCATCCTATTTCATTATTTGGGTCATAACAAATACAGATTAAGAGTGAGCCATATATAGTTACAATTTATAGAAGGACATTTGTATGATTAAAGATGTGGAATTTCATAAAAGATTTATGACCTCATATGCAAAAATGTAGCAAGATTCACACTCATGAATAATCTTATATACGACGTGGTTTATGAGACATCCTATGACTTTTTAAAATCGTGTCTTCTAAATAACATGTTTTTCACGATCCAAAGTATATCCTAGGCATAACCTTACACATAAGACCTCGACAAGCCTTACAAAGCATCTTTGCATACATAATACAAGGTAATAGAAATAAAGATCTCAAAAGAAAGAATTTCATATATCTAAAGAGTTAGAAAAAAGAAGACGTGTTGCATAAGTATTAAAATCTATCTAATTCCTCATAAAAATGACTGGGAAATGACACATACATCTCATACAATGTTTTAAAATAGAAATACACAAAAACAATAAGAGAGTATTGTCCTCGGAACATGAGGGGAAAAAAATCTTTGAAAATCCAAAAGGATCGGATACCCATGAGTTTGAGAGTTAGGAGCTCTAGACCCTACATTAGCTAAACAATATAGGCACAAACATTTATTAGTACATATATGTACTATGTATATTAGAAAACCAATAAATGTATTTAATCATAGTAAAAAAGAATTTACATGACATTCATTGACCAAGCTAAATCATAAGATAAAATTTTAGAAAACATAAGGCATACCCATAGTAAATTGCAGCTAAACATATTCAAAAACACTTCAGAGATACTTTACAAGTAAGTTTACATCATTAGTGTGGGAAGTATTCTACGTAACCTACGTAGACCATGTGGGCTATAACATTGAAATAGGTGTTTATGCAACACCAAAAATAAATCTCCTTACTTGACAAGGTATGAATCATAAACTTGAGCTAATGTGAATCCACTAGCTAATGTCTATCTAAGAGACACCAAGGTTGGAACATAGTTATAGATTAAGAATTTTTTTACTACAATTTTGGCTTTTACTAATTAGAGAACTTCATTCTTAATATTATCTCTATGTTAAGTATAAATCCCACAGAAAAGTTATTACACATATTAATCTTATTATCGATGGATAGGTACAATTAAGAAACCCATCTAATATAAAATTCACTTTAAAAAAATCCATAATATTTATGAAACATAGGTGAGAAAAACATTCAACCTTATGAATCATTTCGGTGAGAATGACCTTTCACAACAATAACAACAACAAGAACATCGATGCCTTACTCTCAAAGGATCCTTAAATTATTTATATTAGTTTCCATAGGAAGGAAATGCATATCTTTGTAAATTCAACTTCCATATTTCTTGGCTTCTATGGAGTCTTCCAATTAGAGAGAGAAAGAAGAGAGAAGGAAGAGTTTGATATCATATTTACAAGCTTTGGTTTAGTATTAAATAATAGTATAGTGACTTTTCTAACCTTATCATCATGTTAATTATTGAGTTAAAATACTGTGATACCCTAATTGAGTTGAGTTGTGGGTTGATTGTAGGGACCTTACGATGAACTATGGAGGAGGCTTGATAAGTCTTGATTATCCAATTTTTTACTCCAATTTGTGGTTAATTGTGATCAAGTCATGATATTGTGTTGGAGTATGTCTTATTTAGGGTTTATAGGATTTAATGATGATTCAATTGAAATGTCTTATACTTTTGTTGTGAGAATGTGTAGGGCGTACATATTATAAGGATGCGATGTGTATTAATGTGCCATACTATGATCTGATATGTAAAGTGTTAACCTCACTTATTTGAATTGTGATGAAAAGATTATTACTCATGAAATTCTTATATATCTATGATGATGAATATACAAGGTTTACACCCAATGACTTAAACTAAGTTATGATAATTAATAAAAATTCTAATAAATTTCAATAAGGGGACCTTGCTGAGCACCGAGTGAAGGTAGGGTTCACCACGGTCTTCACGCGGTGGATAGCCTCATGACCCAACATAAGGTGTAGAGTTTATACTTCCATGATCCTCCAAGCTCAATAAACTATGTTGCCACAATAAGATACTAGCTAGTAGATCAACCTAGAAAGTTATGTTTATATTAGGTTTTACCTTGGTCGGAAGACTACCTTCCATGGATTTAAGGTCTTATAAGAACACATTCAACATTTAGCTCATGTGGTCTATGTCGTTTAAAGTGAGTGTTCCCAAAACTAAACTAAATGAATGAAGTATAGACTAACTAAAGTGACTTGAGGGGTGTGACTGAGCCTAGGTAGGGGTATGAGACTCTACCTATGCCTTGCACCAGTTTGACTTGATGGGAGCTTTGGGAAGTTAATATTATGTATATGGATGGTGATAATGTAAATGTTTTTATATGATTTATGATGCTTATAAACATGAAAATGGTCTTATTTACTAAAGATATGAATTTATGAATATATGAGTCTATATTGTTTAAAGTATGATACTAATAATAGTTCTTATTGGATGAATTTATTAAGTAGTGTTACGGGGCTTTAATTGGTCATTGCACTTGTTGACTCTATGGGAATTTATAATTTGTTGCCTTACATTGCGATTTATGTGATAACTCTTGTTCATGCTTTGAATGCTATTACTTGGTGATAGAGTATAAGAGATGATGAGTTCAGGCATGTAAATATACATTTGACTTCCTTAACTATTGGTTATACATAAGTATTTTAAGGGGTAAAATGGCATGGTTAAACTAAATGTCCCTTTTGACATGTTTTGGTGTTATATATGCTTATGGTTTCATACTTAGTACGTCTGGAGTACTGTAACGACCTGTTTAGTCGTTTTGAGCAACAGAGTGCATTTCTGAAAAAACTGGCAGAGACGACGTGTGTCCCAACGGACCGTCGTGGTCACGACGGCCCGTCGAGGGAGTGTCATCCCATGGCACTTAGAATTTTGGAAATTTGGTACTGAAAATCGACTCTCTGTAAATTGTGACGGACCTGCAGGACGTGCCGTCACATCCACGACGAACCGTCGTGAGTATCCGTTGCAAAACACTCCAACTTTTGAGAATTTGGTGCAAGAAACGAGTTTCTGACCGTCATGACGGAGGAACAGGACGGACCGTCACGGCTGTGACGGGCCGTCACAGGCCACCTGAGCTCGAGGGAGCTGCGACGACCACCGTGACGGACCGTCGCAGGCACGACGGCCCGTCACAGGTCACGCAATCCCAGGCAGTTTAGGATTTCTCCACACATTTTAAGGTCGTTTCTGACTATTCTTTCCTTAATTATAAAGATTGAGGGGTAACATTAATAAGTCTAATTACTTAGGGGTTAAAAGGGGTAACCTTAAGTGAATTAGTGGGGTTTTTGTCCTTTTCACACTTAATTATATGATTAATTAGGGGGTAAAAGAAGAGGGTTTGGACATAAGAAAACAAACAGAAAGAAACAAAGAGAAAGAAAGGGGAGATCGAACGGAGAGGAGAAGCAAAGAGGAATAACAAAGCTTGGGAATTTCTTGTTGATTTCAATTCTTCGGTGGAGGTAGGTTATGGTTCTTTTACGATATACTCGTAGTGAACTCTTAATAGTGCATGATATGTATTGATTGTATTGTAAACCCTGCTATAATGCTTAATTGTATGTTTGTGTGAATATGATTATGTGATTTTGATGAAACAAGCATGATGAAAACCATTGAATCCCAAATCTTGAAAGAAACTTTAATCTATGATATTTGATGATGCCTTGGTATAAAAGAAGGCTGACGAATTAAGTAATGGGATTGATGATGCCTTGGTATAAAAGAAGGCTTGACGAATTAAAGTAATGGGATTGATGATGCCTTGGTATAGAGAAGGCTTGATGAACGGATAGAATGATGTTAGTGGATCGGAGTGTCACGTTCCGACACATAGTAGTAGTGGATCGGAGTGTCACGTTCCGACACATAGTATTAGTGGATCGGAGTGTCACGTTCCGACACATAGTATTAGTGGACGGGTGTTCACGAACCGACACGTAGAATTAGGGGATCGGAGTGTCACGTACCGACTCATATAGGGGATCGGAGTGTCACGTTCCGACACATATAGGGGATATCGGAGTGTCACGTACCGACACATAGTGGTAGGGGATCGGAGTGTCACGTACCGACACAAGAGGAAGAAAGATAATGAATCTGGAAAGATGATAATATACTCAACATAATGAACTTAATCCCCAAATGAGTATGGTATTGAGGCTTGAGTCCTCAAGGATGAACTTGGCGATATTTATTGATGATTAATACTTGTTGTTGCTACATGTTGAGTTTATAGTTGATTTACATTATTATTGATATATATTGTTCCCTATTTTGAGTTAGCCGATGATATCTACTCAGTACGTGTGGTTGTACTGACCCCCTACTTTTATGTTTTCCCTTGTTTATTTGTGTTATGCAGCAAACGTTCCGTCAACTTCAACACAACAGTAGATCTAGCCAGTCTTCACTTCATCGGAAATTCAGGGTGAGCTAATGCGTCTAGCTTGGACTGGGTCTTCTTCTTCAAGTCTTGATGCTTGAACTTCCGGCATAGACTAGCTTTTATTGTATTTTTAGTTCTTAGACATTCTTAGCTTAGCAATTTGAGATAGATGTTCTTGTGATGATGACTTCCAGATTTTGGGAATATTAATAATAGTTTTTGAGTTGTCTTATTAATGAGTTTAAGTCTTCCGCATTTCTTTGTTCGATATTGTATTAAAATGTTAAAGGTTAGATTGGTTGGTTCGCTCACATAGGAGGGTAAATGTGGGTGCCAGTTGCGTCCCAGATTTGGGTCGTGACAAGTACTAACCCCATTTCCTTCCCTTTTCCTTGTAATTTTAGGTTCCGGTCGTTGAAGGGTTTGGAGTGCAACATTGTTAAAAACTTGGATAGCTCTTTTCATCCAAGTGGTAGGTCCTCACTTTCCCAGGATGATGTTAATATCTTGCTTATGGAGTTTCTTTGTTATGAGTTTAAGACATCTTTCAGTTCATTCTATTTTCATTTCGTACGACTAAATGTGGCTTCTTACTTTTGATAAGACTATATGTGTCTTCTTACTTTTGATATTGGGTTATGCCCATATTGTGATAATAAATTAGATGGTATGAGATGAGACAATTATTGAGACTTTATTCTATCGTATATATGTATGTGAAATAAAAGTGGAAGAATATGTAACCTTCTTATACAAACGAGTCTATGTATACTCGATATTAATATTATTTTGTGTATGTAGAGGTCTATGAGAACCTCCTATTAGATATAGTTAAAAATTCTTAGCTCTTTTGTATTTTGGAGCAACGAATGTGATAATGTAAGACTAATTTGCTAGTCCTAGTCCTCAAAGAGGGCGACGACGCCAGTTACGTCTAGGGGGTGAACCCGGATGTGACAAACTTGTCACATCAGGGGAGGACCCTCCCAGAAGTAACATGGAGTACTTGACCTGTCGGAGGTCTTATACAAGCCCATAGTTATCATTCATCGCATCGACATAGAAAATTTAGCGGAAAATTTATAACTTTTCATAGCACATCATATGCTAGAAACATCACTTCATATATATATATATATATATATATTATATATATATATATATCTATATATATATATATATATATATATATATATATATAAAATATAAGTCATAATACATATATAGTCTCTAGATGTCTTTTCCATCTTAGACTGAAAAACATTAGAATACATTAGGTACACGACCCATAAAATACATTACATAGCTATACAATATAGATACACTTTACACTAAAGACATAAATAGGAGATCCTTTGGACTTAAGGATTTCTTTCATTCATCTTGGGGACCATCTATAAAGATCTTCACCATCCAAGACATCCTTTAAGTTTCCATAACCTACACTTTTTGTAAAAGGAGGAGAATGGGATTAGCACAAGAATGCACTATGTATGGAAACCATGAAAAAACAAGTATTTATAAGGTACATTTTCTTGACATCATACTTCATGCCTTTTTGAGTAAATCGTTATAAAACCTTTAAAGAATAGAATTTATATCATTAATGTACTTCATATAAGAATATTCAAAGTCCAAACATTTAATCATATCACTTATGGAACTTATTACATATTTGAGTCACTTTAAAGTGAGTTCAATTCCCTTAACAGTGATCTAATTACTTTTATATTCATTAACCTTCCAAATGACCCTTTAGTCATACTTGGTGCAATTTATAACCTTAGGACCCCAAGGATATCCATATATTCAACTATACAAGGAAACACATATCATCAAAGAAGTATAATGTAATTTGGACACATTTATGCCAAGATTGTAAGGACATTACAATGAACACCTAATTATTATGCATATATACTCATTTTACTTCATATAGCACCTTATAAGACCTAACTCATGCCCCCAATTTAAGTCTACTAGTGCAATGTACATGTAAGGCCCCATAACCTCACAATACAAACATATTTAATAAACCTATAAGTGAGACCACAAGACTTTACATTCAAGTCATACATCAACATAATAAGAGAAGACAACTTCATTTATGTCAAACAAGACCTTCATCATATAGACAAGAAGATCAAAATCATGCATAAAGACTCATACCATGCACATATTCATACCAAGTAACCAATACTACCAAGTCATGCATAAAGAACATATACTTAGTGACATCCATTAGAACAACTTCCTAAGGTTCCCTCAAGAGTCACTTTTGCAATGTATATTTGAAGTTTGTACCCCCACCTACACTAAGCAGCTACCCTTAGGTTATCATAATTAGGGTCCTTCCATTGTCCATTTTACATTAGGAAAACTATAGACTTAACCGACATAGACCATATGATGCTAAACATGGAATCCGATGTAATAAAACCCCAGAACGAAAGAAGGTGGTACACCGACCAAAGTAGAACCAAACATGACATAGCTTTTAGGTGGTTCCACTAGCTATTATCCTATGGTGACAACATAGTTATGGAACTTTGAGGATATATTGGAGACATACCTAAATTCCCTTAGGCTATGAGGCTTTCCAAGTCATGATATTTATAGTAGACCTTCCTTTCCACATTTGAAAGGGACACACACTCATATACATGTTTTGTAGGTGTGAAGCTAAGTTCCCTATATTGAAAACCTTTATTTTATTTTAAATTTATAAAAAATAGGTTTAGGAGATTCATCCCCTCATATTCTTATCTCATAGGTCATATATGAGAGTCCATCAACCTAAATCATGTAAATCCCTTAACATAAACATAGAATATGTAAAACATCAACTAGTTTGGAATACAAATAAATACACCATTCAAGGCCCCTCTCTTGACTAGGTCTTCATACATGTGTGTGTATACATATTTGTGAGCAAACCTTTCACATAACATATTAAAACACACATTTTCATACATACATATTCATACATACAGAAACCAAAACTAGAACTATCCTATCAAGGTACCCATGTGCAATGCATAGGCAAAGTCCCATAGACTTGCCCATACTAGTACACCTATAAAGTCATCCTAGCTAAGGAAACACATATCTTGCTTTCATAAATATCATCTTAACTTGCATAATAGCAGAGACAAGTGAATATGAGAACTACCTTTCATTTAGACACCATGACCTATACTACTTGTAACATGCATGTGAGTGTGTGTGTACATTAGTCAACATGATCACATAATGGTTATCAAAAACATATTGAGGTGGCCATCCTCTTATAAAATAATACTCTTTCAAGAATAAACCACACAACACACAATAGCATAGGAGACAAGCCAACTTCATATTACACTTCAGTCTCCTAACTTGTTCTTTTCATGTATTCACGTAGCGTTATATAGGTAAGGGACTATTAACCATTTCAACTCATAAATTTCAGCACCTATACTTTACCCTAAAATGGATATACACATGCTCACACAATATCCATACAGCGTAAATCACAACTAGAATAGGAAAGTAGGCATAAGCTTCACATAGTATCATCATAGGCACATGTTAGAATATTCATAAATTTACCTTCATGGCCATGGTCACACATATATATCTTGACAATAACATAAACATCTCGATAATAAGTGGAAAATACCACACAAGTCCATACAACGCTTCATCAACTACAATATTATAAGGAAAGTAGAAGAGATAACCATTCTTACCAATTTCTCACCCTTTCATCATCATTAATCAATACAACTTGTTCATAAACAATTCATGTATAGGGAAGTAGATAAATGTACTTTAATCATAAAGATAACCATGTACAAGTCGCTACAAGATCATATTATAACATAATACAAGGCATATCACATGTACTAGGAAGTAGAGAGTCCTAAAAAATCAACTAACATCCCTAGTTTAGTTCATCAATCATCATATATCAATAATATATATTTAGGGTAGGAGAAAAATAAATATTAATCAAATATATATCATGATTCATCTACCCTAGAATTAAGATCACATAAGGTTATTTATAAAATTCAAATTGTACCCTAGAAGAACGTAGATCGATTCATATCAAGATTCCTTTTCTTTGATCATCAAGAATTCATACCCACAATCAATTAATATCATTAATATAAGTCAGTAGCTAACGACAACATGCTCCACACGAAATCCTACTACCATTGCTATAACCTTTAAATAAAAGTGAATATACTATTTAAGTCATCAATGGAATGTAGAAGAATCATAGGCTAACCAACATTGATAAACATGAATCACTTAATAAATTCAACCAATTTATTTAACTAAGGCAGTAGCTACAATGATCAACATCCAATTGAAATTCGATAATAATCACCATGAACCCAACTTATATTTAATATTTAAAACACACGCTAGTTTTGTTCAAATCTTCATACATGGATTGACATGGGTAATTCATCAATGATTTACCATCCATATGCATAATATAAAGTGGATATAAACATATTATCATAATTGAATTACAAATCGACATGCATCAAATCAAGATCATAAATTCATACATAGGCTAAAATCGAGTTTGTGAAAGATGCATGAGTTCATCATGCAATAGGTTTGAAAATCACGTCCAAATCAGTAAATAATCATCAATATATTCAAATTATTCTTTTGAAATCAACTTCAAAAAGAACCCATAGCTAGAATGAAAAAAAAAAGAAGTTGATCATATTTTCTCCTTTGAAAACTTTGAGATTAACTCTCTAGATTGAAGGATAACTAGAGATGAAGGATCACCATACCTTTATTCAAATTAAAATCTCTAAAAGTTGATGATTTATCAATGAAAATCAAGCTTAAATTAGTTCTTTAGCTTCAAAACCAATGGACGTTCTCGAGAGAATATTTTTAGTGGGAAAAGTTCAATTTGTGTTAGTTGGTTTTAGGAATGGGTTGGTCACGTTTTTCATCACTTAAATACACCCAAAAAAACAAATAAATCAAGTGGGTTCAGGTTAGCACGTGGGTAAATTTCCCATTCATCCCTTTAATGAAACAGACGTAGGCTACAGATTGCAGGCCACCATCGACGGAAGCACCTACTGGCCAAAGGTCAGTCAACGGGCCGTGCGTAGGCTTCCGTGGATTGGTACTTGGCCAATTTTTGGATTGATACCTGACCAAGGTAAGTGAAAATCGACGAGACCTCACCTAAGGGCCGCTGGTTGACCAACTGGCCATCGTTTGGTTCGTCGATTGACACTACCACGGCAGTGTCTTGACCATCCTTGGGGCCTTTTTCGGGGACCTTCCACATAATTTTCACCCAAAACAAATACCTACAAGTCGTCCAAACAGGCTAGGCCCTATCAAGACAAGACACACAGTGAGAGTCTTAAGGGCTATGTTTTGAGCGCCTTGGACGTTCTTGCTCGTTTGACCTCCAAACTTCTAGAAACTCCATATACATTAATTAAATATAATTATAACTCATTTAAAATATTCATAAGCTCATTATATACAAATATAAGCATGCATAGACACATGAGGCTCATACGCGACTAGTCATTGAACGTTTTGGTCGTCCTTTGACGTTCGACTTCCAAACCATTTCAAATTTTACACACTTCCTATAAAACATATTATAATATATTTTATTACCTTATAACCTTAATAAAAACATGTTATTCTCTAGACACCCTATATCATTTTGGGGTCTTATAGTTTAATCGTGTGTCAGTTGTCTAAAATCATGGAACCTAATCTTCTAAAATTAGATATTTAAGGAACCATACGGAGTAAAGAAATCCATATATGAATACAAACGTACCTTGATTCTAATATCCTATAATGAAAAGAGGATGGAGACGCAGGTGAACCCTGGATCTTTTTCTTTTCCTTTGTCTTGAGAGAATTAGGGGACTTGGATTTGGGGAGTGTTGGTGAATGATTGAAAAGGGTTAGTTTAGGACTTAAAGGGTATTTATAACGCCTAATACTGGGAGAAAAATTAACTTATTTTAGACATTAATAAATTTTAGAAAAGACAATAAACTCCATAAACTAATCGATTCTCTTTATATTAATTGACCTGGTCAACCATAGAAATGTTGAGAGACTGTTCTTTTTGACAAACTTTAAGGGACAAAGTCTACAGGTCGAAGACAACAAATTTATACTAACTTTAGGATTTAAGATTTCACTATGTCTTAGATTCATATAGAAAGCATATCTAGGACTCATAAATGGATTGACGGACCATACTAGCCAATCGTAGAGAAGCTACATGACCTTGAATTTTTTAAAACTCTACCCTATATCAATTGTTCCCTTCGTAGGGTTAGTACGACTTTATACGGTACATAGGTAGGACTCGTAAAACCACATTTCTGACATATTTCTTCACTACCCTTCTTCCCCTCAAATTTCAAACTTTTGAGGTGTTACAAGGTTTTTCATATTAGTTTATGCAAGGGAAAACTTTAAAATATCATATGTTAAAATATACAATTTATTAGAAAGTTCAAACAATGCAAGACATGCACACATGGTTTACCACAATCATCAATGAAATTTACTCCCTAGGATAAATAATTCCTAATAGAAAGGAAGTGAGAAAACTCTTAAGTATTGTCCCAGAGTCATAACAAAGTAGGGTAGAAGTTATCACTAAAGCATGCGATTTGGAAATCCCAGCCAAGGAAGAAATCAGTAGAAATGTTATGACTTATGAATTTCAAAAAACCCAAGAAAAGGAAATAGTAGTAAACAGAAAGGAGAAGAACTTGGTTTGAAGGCTACAACACGTGAAGATTTTAAGAATGAGAATATCCATCAATGACTAAATTGCTCTCTAAAATGTTAAAGCAGGGACAAATAAAGGTATCCTAAAAAACACATGAAAATTCAAGTGAACCGGTATGCCATAAGTATGCAAGTTCAAATCAATTCATAAATGTTTGTTCACTTTTGATCCTAGAGCACAAAAGAAGCACCTCACAAAAGATATGAGATATCAAGTATTACAAATACATTCCCAAAAACAGATGGATGAACAAGCAAGAAGAACATTTCTAAATGAAGAAAACATTCAATGCCATGGGAAACATCATAGGAGAAGAGTATGCATATGAGGAAATGGAAATACAGTCATTACTTGAAATTAAAAAAATTAGTATATGATTTTCTCGTACTTGTTTTCGTAACTGAACAATCTAAAGAAAGAAACATCTATATATCACAAGTTACAATGTACGCACTAATGGCAGGATTACAGGAGAAAATGAAGAAGAAGAAGAAGAAAAAGAAGAAAATAATGATGATGATGATGATGAACACAAAGAATAAAAAAAAAGAACAAGACGAAACAGAAGAAGAAGAAGAAGAAGAAGAACAAGAACAAGAACAAGAAGAAGAAGAAGAAGAAGAAGAAGAAGAAGAAGAAGAAGAAGAAGAAGAAGAGGAAGAAGAAGGAGGAGGAGGAGGAGGAGGAGGAGAAGGAGGAGAAGGAGAAGAAAGAAGAGATGAAGAAGAAGAATAACAAGAAGAAGAGGAGGAGGAGGAGGAGGAGGAGGACCCGGAGGAGGATGAAGAATAAGGACTAAGAGAAGAAGAAGACTAATAAGAGAAGAATAAAAAGAAGAAGAAGAAGAAGAAGGGTCGAAAATAGAGCAGGCAGAATGAGACGATAAGCCAAAAATAAGAAGGAGAAGGAGAAAACAAAGATTAGAAAGAAAAAGGAAAAGTAGCGGGAGGAGAAGAAGGAGAAGAAGAAGAAAAGATGAAGAAGAAGAAGAGAAGCCTAAGAAGGAAGAATCCTCCGCCGAAGAGAAGAAGAAGAAGAAGAAAATGATGATGATGCTGATGCTGATGTGATTTGAGAATATGAATGATGCTGATGATGAAGCCGAAGAAGAAGAGAGAAAAAGAAGAAGAAGAGAAGAAGAAGAATAAGAGAAGAAGAAGAGGAAGAGATGGAGGAGGAAAAAGAGGTGGAAGAGCAAAAAGATTAAGAAGGAGGACGAGGAAGAGAAGTACAAGTAGAAGAAGACACTCGCGATGCATAATCTTCCGTGATGCATAAATATGGACTCACGATGCCTGATCTTCCGCGATGCATGAATATTGACTCACGATACATGAATATTAACTCTTGATGCCATCCTTGGTACAAAATGAAGATACTGCTTCACCCGAGCGACATAGTGATCTTTTGGGTGCCTTTTGGATGAACATATTGTCTCCATTGATGATAACATTAAAAAGACTTCGTGATAGTATATCATCTTGATCGACAATAAAATAACTGACCCATCCGGGTAATCCTTAATATCATATCGGACATTAATAAGCAAATGACGTCCTTCACGAAAACCGTAAATCTTCCTTGAGATTTTCGCTTGATCCACCTTCTAATGTAGCTGGACATTCTTCATAAATTTCATGTTGTTGGAAATTGATTGAAATAAACAATATATATTACCAGGTCTCCTACATAACCGAAATAAAATGATTCCTGCTTCTAGGAAAAATATTAATTTTTGAATAGTTTTCTCCTCCTTTGACTTCTCCATAATCATCCATCGGAGGAATTTGCTTGATTTCAAAGCAAGATATAAACCTGCGTCCACTGAAATATTGTTAGATTTAAACATGAACTTATCTATGTCGATTCGTTTGGTAATTTGCTCCTTGTAAGTTATCTTTTGTTGATTCTCTTATCTCCGAACTCTTGATAGATAGGATAAAATCTTTTATTCCAAAACAAATGAAACGTAAAAGGAAAAACATAAGAGAAATAAGTTTTCGAGAAATAGTATCTGAATAAGGTCACTGCCAAACCATTGCATATCAAGCTAAAAAAACTTCTTTGAGTTTGATGCTTGGAGGTCTATCTAATTATTCGTTGCGGGAGTTTTCAGAGTCACTCTGGACTTGTAGATAGCCCATGCTGAAAATTGGAGGTCGTCCTCAAAATAGTTGTCCCAGTTACTCTATTGTTTATCTGTCCACGGTAACTGAGTAGATCGTGGAATTTTTTAGAATTTCTCAAAAATTTAGTCCCAATTTCAAATCTCAAAATATCTTCAGTATCACTTGCTTAGGAAAAATCTTCTTTTCGAGAATTTTTTACTACCTGTCAAAAATTCTGTCCCAGTTTCTTTTGTGAAGAGGAATAGAAATCTTACGGGAGATGATCAAACCCTTTAGGCGTCTATGTATCCCTTTGAGGCAGGAATCAGGTCAAACGTAGTTCCCCCTTATAGGTTAACTAAAGTAAGAAATTCACAAAGAAATCGACCGAGGCCGACATAGGCCTCCTACGTGTCTCATTCTTGAGAATTCTGATCGAACATAGTTCATTACTGGAGGGATAAGAGTTTCAGAAAAACAAATACATGCAAACAGAAAGATTACATGTAAATAAAAGAAATGCAAACCGGAGCTTCACACGTAATATCTCTTGATAGCATCTGAGTTGATCGGTTTCGGGTACGCGGTGCTATCCATCTTTGACAAGACAAAAGCACCTCCGGATAATACCTTGTGAACATTGTAGGTCCTTGCCAATTTGGCGTGAATTTCTTGTTGTACTCGTCTTTATGAAGGAAAATTCTCTTAAGGACCAACTAACAAACTTCGAAAATTGCTCTTACTCTCTTATGAAAAGCACGAATCTTCTCTGATGATACAAGTTACCATAACAAACGACAATCATTCTCTTCTCAGCAATTAATGTTAGTTGATCAATCCGCTTGCTGACCCATTCTGCATTACTTAACTCAGCTCCTTGAATGATTCTCAAAGACGGTATCTCAACTTCAGTAGGTATGACTTCCTCTTTTCCATATACTTAAGTACGGAGTAGCTCAAGTCGACATTGTGACGATCGTCCGATAACCCAATAAAGCATATGGAAACATCTCATGCCAACCTCGACGATTGTCAATCATTTTCTCAGAATCTTCTTGATATTCTTATTGGTGGCTTCTACAGCTCCATTCATTTGAGGATGATATGCAGTCAAATTTTGATGAATAATCTTAAATTGTTCATAGATATCTCTCATAAAGTGACTGTTGAGATTTTCACCATTATCAGTTATGATCGACTCTGTTACTTCGAACCTTCATATAAAATTGTTGCGAAAAAAATCAGCCACAACTTTCTTGATTACTAACTTGTAAGAAGATGCTTCCACCGTTTAATGAAATAATCAATAGAAACCAAAATGAATCTGTGTCATTTTTAACTTGATGGCTCTGTCGGATCGATGACATCCATACCCCACGATACAAATGGCCAATGTGAACTCGTAGCATTAAGTTCGTGAGGTGGTCTTGTATGAAATATCCATGCATTTGACATTAATGTAATTTTTGCACAAACATGCAACAATCATTCTCCATAGGCATCAAGAAATAACCGGCTCGAAGGATCTTTCATCCAAAAGGGAGCCCATTCATATGCGTGCCACAAAAACTAGCATGTATCTGTTCAATAAGCTTCGCAACTTCGACAGCATCAACACTTCTGAGATCACCTAGGTCCGAAGTCCTCCTATAAAGGATTTCTCTGCTTAAAAATAAATTGAGAGCTATATGGCGTATCGACTTATTCTGATTGGACGTGGCATCTTAGGGATAAGTTCCATACTCCAAATACATCTTTATATCAAGATACCTAGGCAAACGGTCTAATTTTACTTCAACATGAAAAAAATGGACTGGATGTTTTTCAATTTTATATCTAGAGAATCAATATAATTTGTGTCTAGATGTTTAATCATAGAAACGATGGTGACAAGAGCATAGGCTAATTCATTCTCTATTCTGGGAGTATGTTCGAACTCGATCTTACAAAATCTTTTCCAATGCTTCTGTAAATACTGTACGTACGGTATAATTTTTAGGTTCTTCACAACCTATTCTCCTTGAACTTAAATGAATGAAAAGATCTGAATCTCCAATAACCAACAACTCGTAGACATTTATGTTCATGGACATTTTTAATCCAAGAATACGAGATTCGTATTCAGCCATGTTGTTCGTGCAACTTAGTTGATGCTTAGCTGCCATGGTCTAGTGCTGACCAGATTCTAACACTAATACTGCTCCAATACCTCTACCTTGATGATTTGCCGCTCCATCAAAGAATAATCTCCAACCTTGATACGACTCAGAAATATCTTCACCCACAAATGACACTTCTTCATCGTGAAAATAATTTTTGAGTTGTTCATACTCTTCGTCAATGGGAATTTTTCTGCAAGATGATCAGCCAAAGCATGTGCCTTTATCGCTTTCCGAGTCACATACACAATGTCAAATTCACTCAACAACATTTACCACTTAGCTAACTTTCCAGTCTGCATCGCCTTTTGGAAGATATATTTCAGCGGATCCGTTTCTGGGAATGAGGTATGTAGTATGAGAAGAAAAATAATGTCTCGGCTTCTGGACAACCACGTCAAACAAAACGTAATGAGACTCGTATGGAGTAAACTTCTTGCTTATATAATAGATAGTCCTTTCCTTCTCTCCTGTCTCGTCGTGTTGACCAAGTATGCATTAAAATGAACTATCTAAGAAAGACAGGTACAACAACAAAGGACAACCTTTCTCGAGGAGGAACCTATACCGGTGGACTGAAAAAATAGTTCTTGATAGCATCAAAAGAAGTCTGACATTCTTCAGTCCACTGTGTCGGGGCGTCTTTCTTAAACATCTTGAAAATAGGCTCACACACCAAGGTTGATTGAGATATGAATCGACTGATGTAGTTTAACCTCCCTAAGAAACTCATCACCTCATTTCTCGTCTTTGGCGAAGGGAACTCTTGAATTGCTTTAAACGTAGAAGGGTCGAGCTCAATACCCCTTCTGCTGACTGTAAATCTCAACAACTATCCAACTAGAACTCCAAAAGCGCGTTTGGCGGGATTTAACTTCAAGTTGTGACGTCGGAAACGATCAAAGAATTTCTTTAGATGTGTCAAGTGGTCTGAACTCTCGCGGGACTTGATTATTACCTCATCCACATACACATCGACCTCCTTATGAATCATGTCATGAAATATGGTCATCATATCCCTCATATAGGTAGCACCAAGATTCATGACGCCAAATGGCATCACTCGGTAATGATATACACCCTAAGGTGTAATAAAAGTTGTCTTTTCTACATCTTCCTCATCCATCAGAATCTGGTGGTAACCTGTGTAACAATCCACAAATGACTGAATTTCATGCTTAGAAAAGTTATCAATCAATATATGAATATCCAGCAATGGAAAATTAACCTTCGAGATAACTTTGTTGAGGTCTCTGTAGTCGACACAAATCCTGATTTTCCCATCTTTTTTGGCGACCGGAATAATATTGGCCAGCCAAGTTGGATATTAGATGACTCCCACCAATCGAGACTCTATATTCTTGGTGATCTCTTCTTTAATCATTAAACTCAGTTAAGGCTTCAATATCCGAGTTTTTTATTCAGCAGATCAAAACCCAGGTTAATCGGTAGTCTATGAGATACAAAATCGGTACTCAGCCCTTGCATGTCACCGACTTCCAAGATGAAAACATCAATGTATTTGCTGAGTAAATACATCAGGCCCTTTTTCTGAGTTTCATTTAAGTGGATTCTAATCTTAACCTCTTTAACACATTCTGGGTCTCCTAGATTTACAGTTTTTGTTTACTCTAGATTCGGCTTGTGCTTGTTTTCAAACTGTCGAAATTTCTTGACAACATGCTATGGTTCCTCATTTTCTTCTTCGTAATCATCAACCTCATCCTCACCTTCCTCATTTTGTTCATTCAGCTCGTAACATAACATGACATTGGCAGGTTTAGAAAACTTACATTACAAAAATCATAAACAAACAAAGATAGAAAATAAAAGTATAGCAAATGACTAAATAAATAAATTTAAAAACAAATACGCTTTCATTCAAATTTAAAAACAATGCACAATTTGGCCATGGCATAGGTCCATGTTGCCTTCTTTTATTATCAAGATGGAAATTCAAAAATTAAAACAGTTAAGAACTATAAAATGGTGGGTATCGGGCCTCTTCCGGACTACCAACAATTTTAATATGCATGAAACGATGCCCTTCTACCGAGAAGTTCGGAGGATCAATATGGGATTGGAGGTCTTGATCTGTAGCATCTCTCCTGGTTCAGCATCATGGATTTGATCTAGCTCGACCTCTTCCTCAATAACAGCATCGATCTTATCGAAGAGGTCACAGATTCCTTCCCAGGGTCTTCATGCTCGGCATACTCCCATACTGGGAAGGATTGATACAGATGTGGTATTGACTTAGCCAATGCTTGATTTGTTTTTTTCGTCGTCTTCATGTCATCGTCTGTAGGGATGTACCCCAAACCATATCTGGCTCCCTTGACAAGGATCAGAATAGGCTTAATAATTCCTTTGGATTTTCTTCCCAATTCGAAACCTGGTTTAAAACCATTCTGTAGCATCACAGTGGCTATCATCTTGTACACGGTAGGCATGGGAGTCTGTGGGGACAAGTCTTCACCAGTGGCATTTTCCAGCTCCACTGTGTAGAAATTTGTACCTCGTGATATCTCATCAATGATAGGCGCCTGTCTTCCAGAGTGACTCCCTTCGCCATGAATAACTAGCTTTTTGTTTTACCAAATGAGTTTCATCATCTTATGTAGAGTAGAAGGGACAGCTCCACCCTTATGGATGAAAGGTCTTCCTATAAGAAAGTTATAACTTGTATCAATATCCAATACTTAAAAATAAACACTGAATTCTGTTGGGCCCATTTGGATGACCAGATTGACCGCTCCCAACATATCTCTGTGAACCCCATCAAAGGCTTTTACATTAACTTGGTTTTGTTCAAGTTTCCCCAAGACAAACTTAACTTCCTCAACATCGACAGCGGTCAGATATTAAGACTTAATCCATCATCGACAAAGAAGCGGTTGACAACCTTTTCGCGGCATAACACAGTGATGTGTAATGCCTTATTGTGTGACATCCCTTCAAAAGGAAGCTCATCACCAGAAAAGCTAATTAGGTGCCCTTGAATAACCTTTTGAATCATAGCGGCCACTTTATTGCTGCTTGTTCCCACGGGTACATGCGCATCATCGAGAGCCTTCATCAAAGACTCCCTAAGCAATTGAGAACTCATCAGCAGGGCCCATACAGAGATCTGGAATGGAGTCTTCTCCAAATGCTTGACGATAGAGAAATCTTTCGGCTGCATTCTTCTCTAGAATTCCTCCGCTTCTCCTTCCCTTATTGGCTTTTTAGCCTTATCCTTCTTTTGACATCCGAGAGAAGTCTAGTCTGGAGTGTAACATCTTCTAGATCTGGTCATGCCTTGACGTGCAGCAGTTTTAATAACGAACTTAGGCTTGCTAAGAGTTTTTGATGGCACCAAAGCAAAAATCTTTGCGGGTGTCAAAATAACGAACTCTTTGTTCTCTTTGTTCTCTTTGATCCACACCAGTCATCGTCTGTCTCGATCATATTGACATTTCTGCCTCCATAATTTGGCAACGGGTTGGTGTTTACATTTTGTGCCACTAGTTTTAAAGTGACTACCTCTTGGTCAATCAAATCCTGAATTTTGTGCTTGAGGTTGATACAATCCTCAGTATCGTTCCCAACATTGTTTGAATGATAAGAACATCTCTGATCGGGTCTATTGAATTTTGAATTGACATCCACGGGTTCCGGCCCCACATGGTGGATGTATCCGGTCGCGGCCAGTCGCTTGTACAGTTTTGCTCGGCTTTAAGCGAGAACAATGAAGTTCCTGGAAGGCTTCTTCTCGAATCTGGGCCGGGGAGGGTCATAACTGTCTTGTTGGAGAGGAGGCACATGTGGATAACTTCTGGTATTTGGACGGGGATCTTGGCTACTGAGATATGGATATGTTTGATAGTTTTGCGATGGAGCTTGGTAATTCAGTGGGAATTCTGGTATAGTGGAGCTTGGACTTGATAAACAGGAGGGCGTGCTTTATAGCTCAACTGTACGTTAGAACAATTGGGAGTAACACCTTCATAATAAGGAGAAGGAATTTGGTAGAATGGAGGATGATTTGGGTAAATGGGAGATAGACTTTGGTAATACAGTGGTGGACTTTAGAATAGTGGATCTTGAACTTTTGGATAAGTAGCGGTAGCATTATTATACATTGGAGGATTATTGGGAAGCTTGGTAAGACTTTGGTAAGACTTTGGGAAGACTGCGAATGACCTCGGAAATATGACGAGCTTTTAGGGGTTTTCTTTACCCCATATGAAACAAGAACGACTTCTTCTCTTTTCTTTTTCAACAACCCTTAATATCCAGGTTATGCGGCTACACGGGCGACATTTCCTCATTTTAAACAATCCTTGATAGTCTCACCAATCTTGAATATCTTGGCAAAATTTTCTCCAATGAGCAACATAATGCTATCATAATATTCAGGCCCTTGCACGCGGAAGATTACTTCAACGATTTCTTTGTCAGACATGGGTGGTCTCACCCTTGTCGCTTCTTTTGTCAACCTAGAGGCGGACTCCCTATAGCTCTAGGTTTATTTTTCCTTCATCTTCTTCGAAGAGTATCGGTTTGGAACAATTTATGTGTTGTAGGCAAATCGATCGATAAAATCATTGGGCAATGTATTCCAGCTCGTCCATTGTCTGGTTTCATGCGAGGTGAACCATTTAAGAGCTTCTCCACACAAGCTTCAGCAGAAGAGCTTCATAAATAGAGCTTCATCCCTACCATCTCCAATGAGATGGTCGCAGTTGGCTCTCAGATGAGCCATAGGGTTCCCCATTCCTCTGAAAGTGACTAACTTTGGGATTTTGAACCATTTTAGAAGGTACAAATTTAGATGAATACATAAGTCTTCATAACTATGCCCGGTGGCATCACAGACTCATTGGAGATGTTTCATGTCTTTCTTGATCTCTTATTTTATGTCGACCCTTACCTCTTCCTTTGCCCTCCACTCCTTTTCCTGTTCCTCATAATGGTCCAGCTCAGATCTGTGCACATCGTTCTCGGCATGGATGAAAGTTTGGAATGTGTCTCTTTTTGGTAAGGGTGAGGCTATAGAGGAACTCCGAGCATTTTGAGCGGTTTAATAATTTTGTGTGTACGTCTGATGATTTGTATTCAGGTATATGAGGTGGTGGGGTGTTTGGGTATTGAATTTATTTTGGTTTTGATTTTGCGTTGGCGGAGCTGTTTGATGGTGGGTATTTTGAGGATGGGGTGGCATTTGAGGATGGTTGTTTTGAGGTGGAGGTGGAGTTTTGTAGGATGTGGAAGTATATTGGGGATTTTAGATAGTCATATCTATGACCGATGAATTCTCATCAGCTGTAGATGGTTGTTTCTAGGCTAGATCCATATTTGAAGAAGGGAAGCAGATTGGAGGCCTCCTATCTGCAGCGTTAGCAGAAAATCCTGGAGGAGGCTGATCCTGTCCCTTTTGAATTTCTACTCTCATCTATGCAATCTACAGCATTTGCTGCAGAATCAACTCATTCTGGTCCACTACGATTGGTTGAGAAACCATAACATCAGTAAGACTCACTTCTTCGTTATTATCCCCCATAACACTCTTTCCTTTGTCTGAGCTTTTTTCTAGGGAAGGAATCAACAGGGCCTTTTGATTTGGTGAAATATGGATGATCTGCTAAATTCTGATCGACAAAGATCAGTTTCAAAGTATCTGATAGGGAAAACATCTTATAGGAGGAGGTCTTTTAAGTGAGAAATTTAATACTTGGAAGTTTTGGTCGGACGTTCTTCTAAGATAGTGACTTGTTTTCATATTTTGGAAGTTTCTCAAAAAAAGTGGGTTTCCAATATCCTCATTCAAAGCAACATAGAACATAAACAGTTAAACACACATATCGCATCTTAAAACATACAGGGGGGCCCTTTTGTGCCCAGGGTAGGCCTAGCGCATATGAATGATGTACATGTGAATTTAAACAAAATAAACAATTCCCCCCAAAATAAATTTCACTAGTGAATAATAATGATCACAAAGGGGAAATAATGGATAAAATATTTTAAAAAAAATCCACGCAGGGGCCATTTGAAAGTTCAATAAAGAAAGGCCCGCGCAGAGGCTAAAAATAACGTAAATACATATAAAACCCCACGCAGGGGCGAAGTCCACTATGCAGCACCAGATGCTCCTGCTTCGTCGCCGTTACTCTAAGTCTTGTATAGATGAAACATATACCTTGGCATTAGCAAGAATCCTTTACCCATGAGTCCTTTGTCTTCCAAGCTTTCATATCGCATTCTCTCAAGTTTCTCCTTGATCCATGTATCGAAATAATCATAACCATGCCTTAGTCTTCCCACCTCTTGGGTCACATTCACAAGAGTATCCTTGTTTTCAACAAACATAGCGTACACTTCTTGGGCCACTTTATTTACCTCTTGTACCTCAGCCACCGCCTTGGCTTTTATGTCCGTAACACTTTGAAAGTTGAGCGGGGTTTGGGAGGAGACGTTTTGTATGTCCTTCTTCAGCCATTTTTTGAAACCCTTGTCATATCCAAGATTGAATTGGTCAGGGGCGATGGTATCTTTATCCATACGCTTGGCATTTTTTCATTCTTTGAACATTTTAGACGATTCATGTACTCTAGCATCTGAAATATCATATACATAAGTACCATAGTACGCTTCTTTCTGTAGAGTTTGTCTCTTCCCGAGCTGTCACAAGACTCGAAAGGGTGAAAAAGGGTAAATTCCCCGAATACCTGGGAGAGGAAGCACAATCTGTCTGCGGCTCTCAACGACGACTTCTTTGGAGGAAATGTCAAGCATCCATTCGAGATCCTCTTCTCTCAATTCGGAGAAAATTTGAGCCCATCTTCCCCTTGCTTTCCAATTGTCCATATTCACCCAGTACAACATGTCATTCAAATCTTTGAGGGTGTTCTTGTTGTCAAGAGTATGCAGCTCCCGAGTCCCAGCACCCTTCGCTAAATGGCTGAGGATCCACCATTGAAGGAGCAAGTTGCATCCTTGGAAGTATCGATTCCTCTCTATTCATTTTCCAAGGGCTCAATACATATCAGACTGGATGACCGGAGCTATAGGAGAGTTCTTTGTTGTCCCTTGGTTCTCATACCCTTTGAACAATGTATGCACGAGTGTTATAACTCGGGTATTGATGCTGACACTTGGACCATGTGAGAATACCATTGTTCCCAATAACGCTACAGCAAATGCTAGAGGAAAATTTTCATTTCATTCTCTGTAGGAGATCTTAAACTCTCGATTGTAAGTGGCTTAC
Source organism: Solanum peruvianum (assembly GCA_027705065.1). Lineage (NCBI taxonomy): Eukaryota > Viridiplantae > Streptophyta > Magnoliopsida > Solanales > Solanaceae > Solanum > Solanum peruvianum. Next base: position 28,152,296 of record JAKWJD010001760.1, read on the forward strand.
TAACTTGCATGTCCAAATCAGATATAAAGATTTCTGAATGATACATGGGATTCTTGGCAGCATTAGGCAAAGTCTTTTCTCAACCCGAACCACTCAGCAATATTTTCAACTGAAGGCTTATTAAGGATAAATATGTCTTCTTGTTTTCTTTCTTTCCTTTCTATCCCAGTACCTACTATGTCTATACAGTCTCTGATCTCCTCCGAAGTCAGGGTAATTTCGGCTGTTTTGTATCGAAATACCATTCTTTGGCTATTCCAATATCCCATAAGGAACGTAACCTGTTCTGGCCAACCGTTCATATTGATAAATTCAGTGAATGAACCCACGTATTTGTTGAGGGTTATTCTATGATCCCATCCAAATTATTATACCACATTGTGGGTTGTGGTGGCGCTTATACGACCATGTTATATTTTGGGAACGGTCCATATATACAAAAGGGAAGCTAGTTAGTTTTACCCACCCCATATTTGGTTTTCACATGTACATTATCCAAATGTGAGATAAATGATGTGTCGTGAGGTTAATGACCTTAGACACTGTTATGGCAGTTTTCTACTAAATAGACTTAATACACATTGGATATTAAGCCGTATTAGGCTAATGCTTAATTTTGATTTTGGTTTCACTCTAACCTAGGCTTACTAAAATAGGTTTCAACTTGATGGTTAGCCGAGTCGGACAATCATCAGGGTGAAGCTACCAACAACGTCGGATAACTGCATTCCAACTATTTGTTTTATACTTCTAAATGAATTTTGTCTATTTCTTAAGAAAGCCTTGGAAAGCCACGTAACTTTCATTTTCCTAATGCATACTACTTGTAGTTTAGCGGAAGAATGCCATGGAAATGCAACATTTTAAAAACGAAGGTAAACTAAAATAGTAAACAATTTATCATTAAAAGTCAAATAACCTTAGCTTGAAGGTTAGAAACCTCCATAATCCTTAAAAGAGTCGTCATTTCTGTTTTATCAAAAATAAAACTATTTTTTACATAGGTATTTCAACTTTTTAGAGTCTCCACTTAATTTTTTAAGAAAAATCAAGAAAATTGTGGTTTTCAAAAGACTTAAAAAGAAAAAATCATTTGAACACTTTAAAGGGGTTCGGGGATTCATATTAACTTCTTAAGAAGGTTTTAAAAGCACCTAAGACGTTCTCTTACTTGCGGTTATCCGATAACTAATTTTATTTGGATAATACTTAGTTAAAAAATTTGAAAATCATTTGAAAGTGAGCTTCTTAATTTTTATCTAAGTGAGACTTACAAATTTGAAACATTATCATTTTTAAGACTTGGTTCCATTTCAAGTTAGTAAAACTGTATGGCATTCGATGGGGATTTAGTGTTTTTCTAACCTTAAGCTAACTACAAATAAACGTTAAACACATAGACGATAAGGTAAGAGAAAGAGGGAGAAAAATTTGGGTCCAAATCCGGGTTCTATTAGCCTTGACCAGAATTTTGGACCCACCTATTTTGGGCTTTTTGACCAATTTTCATTTTAGGCCTTTAGCCCCTTTCTTTCTTACCTGTCCTAGACTAAACAATAATATAAATAAGTAAAATTTACAATGCTTAGGCCCGAATTTTAAAAAATACAACAAAATAAAAAATGAAATGTGGGTGTTAAACACAATTTTTCCACTATTCCAAAGACTCTAAAATCCATTTTTCGATTTCGAGGCCTCGCTCCTTGGTTCCAATTGACACTATTTGACTCAATAAAGGGAAATTTGGCCTTCGAGGTCCCAACATGATATGCAAGGGGTTGTAGAGATTCCTCAATGATCTCAAGCAGAATCACATACAACAAGAAAAATACACAATTAGTATTTAAAAAAAAAATTAAATGACGGATGTGAATTGAACAAGGCAAAGTTCAGTTGAGATGGAGTCACTTAGGAAATTCAAAACTTAGAAAGAAAGATAAACGCAACCAATCCCCATTAATAGACGGAAGAAGATAACTCTTAAATAATACTAAAATGAGCCAAATTGACCAAGCAGATGTTGACACTAAGAATGAAAATCTAAATATCGATTAGGACCCCTTTATTAATCATATTGATTGACACTAAGAATGAAAATCCAAATATCAATTAGGACCCCTTTATTACTCAGAGTTGGAAACCAAAATAAGCCACAAAAATATAAAAGTAACCAAAATAAGTCACTATTTTAGTAAGTAACTAAAAAGAGCTTAGTGGAAGAAAAAGTTCCACTATATCCAATAATTTAAACGTTTTCCGTTAGTTTCATGTAATATATAACGGAACTTTTTCTTACACTTTATAAAGTGGAGTTTTGCTTCCACTTTATAAAGTGGAACTTTTTATTCCATTTTATAAAGTGAAACTTTTTATTCCACTTTATAAAGTGGAACTTTTTATTACACTTTATAAGAAGAATATTTTCACGCCTTGAAGAAGTTTTTTCAGTGTTGTCATATAAATTATATTGATTTGATATGTCATTAAAATGGAAAAAAATATTTCATTAGTATTTTTATTAATTTATTCTGAAAAATCTATTTAAGTACGTTTATAACATACTCGATAGCACTTACAACATAAAGTCTTCTACATTTGTTCATTTCAATCTAAAAAAATATCTTCTACACCTAAAGTTAAAAAGTTTCAATTTATTGGGATGACGAAATTATACATGACCGAAATACCATCTATTATAATTGTCCTCACAAACACAATGCTAAATATCCAATAAATGTCCGATATCATAAATTTATTTCATCAATTTATAAATGAATGGGTATAAACAGTACGATTATAATTTGATTATAGCTGGAAAATACCCTACTTCATTTTTGTCACAAGGACAAGTAAATTTTTGAGAGTGAATTATATATAATGACGAATCGTTGACTGACTTTTTAAGGGTTCCAAATTACTATATAGATCAAATCAAGTCAACAATACTTGGAATCTATGTTAGGAAGGAACCTAAGTTTAGTCAACAACGTTCTCCTTTATCAGTCGATGTTCATCCTTAATTAGAAAATCATAATAGCATTGATGGATTTCCGATAACTCAATCTACTGATTTTTCTAAAATGACTCATTATCAAAATACTCTTACCGGCCGATATGATTTTGATTTAAACAAAACTATTAATGATAGTGATCGGTAATGCTCAATTATTGTTGTTGATTTTGTCAATTATTTATTAATTTATATTATTTATTATTCTTATTATTATATATTTTGTAGCGATTTACCTCAGCAAGATAGGGATATTGCTCCATGTAACGACCTGTTTAGTCGTTTTGAGAAGTAGAGTTTAGTTCAGGTAATAATTGTCTTGGTCGACCGATCCCACGACGGACCGACATGGGCACGACGGACCATCGAGGGGGTGTCGTTCCAAAACACTTGGATTCTGAAAATCTGGGTGTTGAGAATCGACTCTCTGAACTTCACGACGGAAGTGCAGGACGGACCGTCGTAGGCACGACAGACCGTCACAAGCCCTTCACTGAATTTAACTCTCTGAACTCTGTGACCGACCTGCAGTACGGACCGTCACAGTCATGACGGACCGTCACAGGCTCCGTAAGTCCACTCGGGTCGGAATTCTGTTAAAAGTTTTTAAGGGCGTTTTGGACTATTCATGCGTATAATTATAAAGTTAGTGGGTTAATGTCAATAATTTAATTACTTTGGGGTTAAAGGAGATAGCCTTGAAATAATATAGTGGTTATTTTTATCATCTTTTATACTTAATTATAAGACAATTAGGGTAAAAGAAAAAGGGTTTGAATAAGAAAGATAGAAAGAACAGAGAGAGAAAGGGAGAACAAACGAGCGAGAGAAGAGAGAACGAAGAGGGAAACAAAGATTTTGGAGAATTAGCTTGCTTGATCACGATTCTTCGGTGGAGGTAGGTTATGGTTTATGCTATTTCATAGTAAACTCTTAATAGCGAATGATATGTATTGGGTAGTATTGTAAAGTCTTCTATATGCTTAATTGTGTGCTTGCATGCTGTGATTATGTAATTGTAATGGTTTGGAAAGATAAGGCTGTGAATCTTAAACCTTAAATCCTCTTTGTTAATGATAATGCCTTGGTATAAAAGAAGGCTTGATGAACTAAAAGAATGAGATAGGGGATCGGAGTGTCACGTTCGGACACCAGGATAGTAGAGGATCGGAGTGTCACGTTCTGACACCACGATAGTAGAAGATCGGAGTGTCACGTTCCGACACCAGGATAGTAGAGGATCGCAGTGTCACGTTCCGACACTAGGGTAATAAAGAGAATGAATCTTGAATTATGTTATTATACTCAAGTTTAAAAAACTATTTTCCAAATGAGTATGGTGTTGAGGCTTGAGTCCTCATAGATGTGTTGGTTGTTGTGGCCAGGGGTTATGGAACTTGTTGTTGTCACTTGTTTAGTATTTAGTCGATTTTATGTTATTATCTGATATATATTGCTTTCTATTTTTATTTGGCCGATGATACCTACTCAGTACGTGTTCCTTGTACTGACCCTTACTTGTAAATTGTTTTCTTGTTATTGTGGAGTGCAGCAAACATGCCATCGACTTTGACTCGTCCGCAACTCTAGCCAGTCTTGATCACACCAGATTTCAGGGTGAGATATTGCTTCTAGCTTGGACTGGATCTTGTTCTTCACGTCTTGATGGCTTGAAGTTCGGGCATGGACTAGCTGTTTATTTATTTTAGCTTCTTAGATACTCTTAGATTTAGTAATTTGAAGATAGATGTTCTTGTGGTGATGATTCCAGATTTTGGGGATAATAGTTATTAAATTTTAGAAGTTGTTTATTGGTTATATTGATGATTTTTAAGTCTTCCGCATTTTATTTTGTTCATTATTGTTAGAATATTGGTAAATGTTGGGGTTTAGAATTGTTGGTTCGCTCACATAGTAGGATAAGTATGGGTGCCACTCGCGGCTCGTTTTGGGTCGTGACAAGCTTGGTATCAGAGCATTAGGTTCGTTGGTCTCATCATACAAGAACAGGTCTAGTAGAGTCTTAAGGAACGGTAGGGGGACGCCTTTACTTTTCTTTGAGAGGCTATAGGACTTTAGGAAAATTCCATTCTTTCTTTCTTTCGTGCTATTACTTGGATCCAATTGGTATCTAGGTTATACAAATTTGTATCTGACCATCTTCACTCTATTTCGCAGATGGTTAGAACTAGAGCAAAAACTGCGCCAACACCAGCACCGGCAAGACAGGGTGCGACAGAGCCAGCAACTGGGGCTGCAGCTCGAGGTGGAGCAGTGGCAAGAGGTCGTGGTAGAGGTCGCGGGAGAACACCCTCTAGAGGTAGAGGACGAACACCTGGTCCAGCTAGTAATAGGGCGGTGAATCCTCCACCGACTGATGAGGTAGAAAGAGAGGGTGAGGAAGGAGAAAATGAACATGTACAAGATGAGGAATTACCACCCCAACATACCCCAGAGATGATTAACCATGTTCTTGCTTATCTTAGTGGGTTATCTGATCGGGGTCAGACACCTCCAGTGTTTTCTACACCATCACCTCAGGTTCCTGAAGTACGACATGCAGCCACTGTGGCTCCACGCATGGATGCCTCATTGGAAATAGGCACTTTTCCTCGACTGACTACAGGGCCTATAATGACAAGTGATCAGCGTGAACTCTTCACTAAATTCTTGAAATTGAAACCTCCAGTCTTCAAGGGTGCTGAATCTGAGGATGCCTATGATTTTCTGGTTGATTGTCATGAGTTTCTACATAAGATGAGCATAGTAGAACGATTTCGCATTGAGTTTATGACCTATCAGTTTCAGGGGAACGCCAAAATGTGGTGGCGGTCATATGTTGAGTGTCAACCAGCACAGGCACCACCTATGACTTGGGCGTCATTCTCTAGCTTATTTATGGAGAAGTATATACCCCAGACTTTGAGGGATAGGAGGAGAGATGAGTTCCTAAGCTTAGAGCAAGGCAGGATGTCGGTTACTGCTTATGAGGCTAAGTTTCGTGCACTATCCAGGTATGCCACCCAGCTTTGCTTCAGTCCACAAGAGCGGATTCGCCGTTTCGTGAAGGGATTGAGATCAGATTTGCAGATTTCAGCCTTACAGGTAGCTGCTACGGCAAAATCCTTTCAGGAGGTGGTAGATTTTGTGATAGAAGTGGAGGGGGTGAAGCCAGACGATTTCACCATGGTCTCGACATCTAAGAAGTTTCGTAAGGGAGGCGAGTTTAGAGGTTCCTTATCCAGGGGGCAGAGTTCGGGAGGTTACACAGCCAAGCCTATTCAGTCTTCACTGCAGGCTGTAGTTGGGGGTCCATCACAGACCACTCAACATTCCTCTGAGTTTGGAGGTTATCCCCAGACTTCGTCGTTCTCACAGAGACATATGCTTGAACCCAGAGAGTGTTATGGATGTGGGGAGACTGGACATATTAAGAGATATTGTCCAAAACAGAGTTACAGACCCCCAATAGTCAGAGGTAGAGGTGGTCATGGAAGAGGCCGCCATTCTGGAGGACGGGGTGGCCAAGGTAATGGAGGTCACCAAATCAGCCGGGGTGGCGGGCAAACTGGAGCCACTGCAGCGCAACACGGTAGAGGCAACAGGCAAATAGGTGATAGGGCCCATTGTTATGCTTTCCCTGGGAGGTCTTAAGTGGAGACATCTGATGTTTTTATCACAGGTAATCTTTGTTTGTGATTGCATGGCTTTTGTCTTATTTGATCCTGGATCCACATTTTCATATGTATCTTCCTCATTTTCTATTGGTCTTGATTTACACTGTGATTTACTTGACATGCCTATTCGTGTCTCTACTCCGGTGGGTGAGTCTGTGATTGTAGAGAAGGTGTATAGGTCTTGTCTGGTGACTTTTGTGGGGAGCAGTACTTATGTAGACTTGGTTATCTTAGAAATGGTTGATTTCGATGTAATTATAGGTATGACTTGGCTTTCTCCTCTCCAAATTTTGCAATCTTAGATTATTATGCTAAAACTGTAACGTTGGCCAAGCCTGGGACAGATCCGTTAGTGTGGGAGGGTGACTACACTTCCACTCCAGTTCGTACCATCTCCTTTCTTCGTGCTAATATAATGGTTAGTAAAGGGTGTTTAGCTTTCTTGGCACACCTCAGGGATGATACTACCCAAGTACCTTCAATTGAGTCGGTTTCAATAGTCCGTGAGTTTCTGGATGTGTTTTCTGTAGACCTTCCTGGTATGCCACCGGATAGGGATATCGACTTTTGCATTGATCGGGAGCCAGGTACTCGCCCCATTTCCATACCCCCTTATAGAATGGCTCCAGCAGAGTTAAGGGAGTTAAAGGCCCAACTTCAGGAGTTGTTGGGGAAAGGTTTTATTAGACCAAGTGCATCCCCTTGGGGTGCTCCGGTATTATTTGTGAAGAAGAAGGATGGGAGTTTTCGGATGTGCATAAACTACAGGAAGTTGAACAAGGTAACTATTAAAAACAAGTATCCCATTCCTCGCATTGATGATTTGTTCGATCAGTTACAAGGTGCATGTGTCTTCTCAAAAATTGACTTGAGATCCGGTTATCATCAGTTGAAAATACGAGCAACAGATGTGCCAAAGACTGCTTTTCGAACCAGGTATGGGCATTACGAATTCGTAGTAATGTCTTTTGGTCTTACGAATGCCCCTGCTGCTTTCATGAGCCTGATGAATGGGATTTTTAAGCCATATCTGGATCTCTTTATTATCGTATTTATTGATGATATACTGATATACTCAAAGAGCAAGAAGGAACACGAAGAGCATTTGAGAATTGTAATGGAGATGTTGAGAAAGAAAAAGCTTTATGCCAAATTCTCCAAGTGTGAGTTTTGGCTAGATTCAGTATCCTTCTTGGGGCACGTAGTGTCTAAGGATGGAGTGATGGTGGATCCTTGTAAGATTGAAACAGTGAAGAATTGGGTAAGACCTACTAATGTGTAAGAGGTAAGGAGCTTTGTTTGTTTAGCTAGCTACTACCGTCGATTTGTCAAGGGATTTTCTTCTATTGCTTCCCCGCTGACAAATTTGACTAAGCAGAATGTTCCATTTGTATGGTCGGACGAATGTGAAGAAAGCTTTCAGAAACTCAAGACCTTACTGACTACTGCACCTATTCTGACCTTGCCAGTGGAGGGTAAGAATTTCATTGTTTATTGTGATGCCTCTTATTCTGGGTTGGGTGCAGTGCTAATGCAAGAGAAAAATGTAATCGCTTATGCTTCGAGGCAACTAAAGGTGCACGAACGTAACTATCCGACCCATGATTTGGAATTGGCTGCAGTTGTGTTTGCATTAAAGCAATTGAGGCATTATCCATATGGGGTCAAGTGTGAAGTCTACACAGATCATCGTAGTTTACAGTATGTCTTTACCCAGAAAGACTTGAATTTGAGGCAGAGGAGGTGGATGGAACTGTTGAAGGACTATGATATTACTATTCTGCATCATCCAGAAAAGCAAATGTGGTGGCTGATGCTTTAAGTAGAAAAGCAGGGAGCATGGGAAGTCTAGCTCACTTACAGGCTTCTAGACGCCCATTGGCTAGAGAGGTTCAGACCTTGGCCAACGACTTTATGAGGCTGGAAGTACTAGAGAAGGGAGGATTTTTGGCCAGCGTAGAGGCAAGATCTTCTTTTCTTGACAAGATCAAGGGAAAACAGTTTGATGATGAGAAGATGAGCCGAATTCGGGATATGGTGTTGCGAGGAGAGGCTAAAGAAGCAATAATTGATGAGGAAGGTGTTTTGAGGATTAAGGGAAGGGTATGTGTGCCCCGTGTTGATGATTTGATCCACGCTATCCTTACAGAGGCTCATAGTTCCAGATATTCTATACATCCTGGTGCAACCAAGATGTACCGTGACCTAAAGCAACACTTTTGGTGGAGTAGAATGAAGCGCGACGTTGTTGATTTTGTTGCCAAATGTCCAAATTGTCAGCAAGTAAAGTATGAACACCAGAGGCCCGGAGGAACACTTTAGAGAATGCCCATTCCTGAATGGAAGTGGGAAAGAATTGCAATGAACTTCGTGGTTGGTCTTCCAAAGACATTGGGTAAGTTTGATTCTATTTGGATGATTGTTGACAGGTTAACTAAGTCTGCTTACTTCATTCCGGTCAAGACGACTTACAATGCAGAGAAGTTAGCAAAACTCTATGTCTCAGAGATTGTTCGATTGCATGGAGTTCCACTTTCCATCATATCAGATAGAGGTACACAATTTACTTCTATGTTTTGGAGAACATTGCATGCTGAATTAGGTACTAGGTTGGATCTTAGTACTGCATTCCACCCTTAGACAGAGGGACAGTCTGAGCGAACGATTCAGGTGTTGGAGGATATGCTTCGTGCATGTGTGATAGAATTTGGTGGTCATTGGGATAACTTCTTACCCTTAGCAGAGTTCTCATACAATAATAACTATCACTCAAGTATTGATATGGCCCCATTTGAGGCACTGTATGGGAGGAGATGTAGGTCTCCCATTGGTTGGTTTGATGCATTTGAGGTTAGACCTTGGGGTACTGATCTTTTGAGGGATTCATTAGAGAAAGTGAAATCTATTCAAGAAAAGCTTTAAGCAGCTCAGAGTAGGCAGAAGGAATATGCAGATCGAAAGATTAGAGACTTGGAGTTCATGGAGGGTGAACAAGTCTTGCTGAAGGTTTCACCCATGAAGGGTGTGATGCGGTTTGGTAAGAGAGGTAAGGTAAGTCCGAGGTACATTGGACCATTCGAAATACTTAAGCGAGTAGGGGAGGTGGCTTATGAATTAGCCTTGCCTCCGGACTCTCAGGAGTGCACCCGGTATTCAGTGTCTATGCTGAGAAATACCATAGGGATGGGAACTACATTATTCGTTGGATTCAGTTCTTCTTGATGAAAACTTGTCTTATGAGGAGGAGCCTGTTGCTATTTTAGATAGAGAAGTCCGCAAGTTGATATCCAAGGAGATTGCATCTATCAAGGTTCAGTGGAAGAATCGGCTAGTTGAAGAGTCCACTTGGGAGAATGAGGCTGATATGCAAGAAAAATATCCACATCTCTTTACAGACTCAGGTACTCCTTTTCGCCCTTGTTTTTCTTCTTGTGATCGTTCGAGGACGAACGATGGGTAAATTGGTATCTATTGTAATGACCTGTTTAGTCGTTTTGAGAAGTAGAGTTTAGTTCTGGTAATAATTGTCCGGGTCAATGGATCCCACGACGGACCGTCATGGGCACGACGGACCATCGAGGGGGTGTCGTTCCAAAACACTTGGATTCTGAAAATCTGGGTGTTGAGAATCGACTCTCTGAACTTCACGACAGAAGTGCAGGACGGACCGTCGTAGGCACGACGGACCATCACAAGCCTTTCACTGAATTTTAACTCTCTTAACTCTGTGACGGACCTGCAGGACGGACTGTCACGGTCATGACGGACCGTCACAGGCTCCGTATGTCCACTCGGGTCAGAATTCTTTTAAAAGTTTTTAAGGGGCGTTTTGGATTATTCATACGTATAATTATAAAGTTAGTGGGTTAATGTCAATAATTTAATTACTTTGGGGTTAAAGGAGATAGCCTTGAAATAAATAGTGGGTTATTTTTATCATCTTTTATAATTAATTATATGACAATTAGGGTGAAAGAAAAAGGGTTTGAATAAGAAAGATAGAAAGAACAGAGAGAGAAAGGGAGAACGAACGAGCGAGATAAGAGAGAACGAATAGGGAAACAAAGACTTTGGAGAATTAGCTTGCTTGATCACGATTCTTCGGTGGAGGTAGGTTATGGTTTATGCTATTTCATAGTAAACTCTTAATAGAGAATGATATGTATTGGGTAGTATTGTAAAGTCTTCTATATGCTTAATTGTGTGCTTTCATGCTATGATTATGTAATTGTAATGGTTTGGAAAGATAAGGCTGTGAATCTTAAGCCTTAAATCCTCTTTGTTAATGATAATGCCTTGGTATGAAAGAAGGCTTGATGAACTAAAAGAATGAGATAGGGGATCGGAGTGTCACGTTCCGACACCAGGATAGTAGATGATCGGAGTGTCACGTTCCGACACCAGGATAGTAGAGGATCGCAGTGTCACGTTCTGACACCAGGATAGTAGAGGATAGGAGTGTCACGTTCCGACACTACGGTAATAAAGAGAATGAATCTTGAATTATGTTATTATACTCAAGTTTATAGAACTATTTTCCAAATGAGTATGGTGTGGAGGCTTGAGTCCTCATAGATGTGTTGGGTGTTGTGGCCAGGGGTTATGGAACTTGTTGTTGTCACTTGTTGAGTATTTAGTCGATTTTATGTTATTATCTGAGATATATTGCTTTCTATTTTGAGTTGGCCGATGATACCTACTCAGTACGTGTTCCTTGTACTGACACCTACTTGTAAATTGTTTTCTTGTTATTGTGGAGTGCAGCAAACGTGCCATCGACTTCGACTCGTCCGCAACTCTAACCAGTCTTCATCACACCAGATTTCAGGGTGAGCTATTGCTTCTAGCTTGGACTGGATCTTGTTCTTCACGTCTTGATGCCTTGAAGTTCGGGCATGGACTAGCTGTTTATTTATTTTAGCTTCTTAGATACTCTTAGATTTAGTAATTTGAAGATAGAAGTTCTGGTGGTGATGACTTCCAGATTTTGGGGATAATAGTTAATAAATTTTAGAAGTTGTTTATTGGTTATATTGATGAGTTTTAAGTCTTCCGCATTATATTTTGTGCATTATGGTTAGAATATTGGTAAATATTGGGGTGTAGAATTGTTGGTTCGCTCACATAGTAGGATAAGTGTGGGTGCCACTCGCGGCTCGTTTTGGGTCGCGACACTCCAAGTTATGGACTAAATAATTATTTTGGTTAGTCCTCACACTTTGAAATGACGGAAAATGTTGGGACATCCTCAAATTTTCATGTCTCCCCTACTTTTGATGCAGATGATTATTGCTATGTCTAACACTATTTTTTAAAGTGAATTTTTTATGCAGATGACCATCTTCAAAGTGAATTTTTTTGGAAGCCATGAAAAGAAAAATGAGAAAAGGTGAAGGTGAAAAGGTAACTTTTTATAAAGTGGAAGATTTTCTTCCACTTTATAAAGTGGAATAAAAAGTTCCCACTTTATAAAGTGAAAAAAAAAGTTCCATTCTATATTAAAAATAAACTTTATGACAGTAACGGAAAACGTTTAAAAATTGGATATAGTGGAACTTTTTCTTCCACTAAGCTTATTTTAGTTACTTACTAAAATAGTGGCTTATTTTAGTTACTTTTATATTTTTGTGGCTTATTTTGGTTCCCAACTCTTATTACTCATATTGGTTAAGTGTAACATTTCAACCAATTAGACTATTTACCAGAATGCTAAAGCAACATTAATGCCATTCAAGAAGAAAAAAAAACAAATTAATAGTATATGATTAATCTATTAAAAACAACTCTACACTAGGAAAATCAACATGCTATGCACCATAGTTAGTACCACTGAACTTATGTTTCAAGTGATCTCAAAAAAACCATAACTTTGGCAAAACTAAAATATGGAATGCAAAACAAGAAAAGTAAGCTTTATATTCAAGATACTGAATGAAGTCAAAATAACGATGCCTTAATTTTTTCATCCAACTTGAGATGCAGGAATGAAAAATGTGGTGTCGACTACACAATGAAACAGATTTGTCGATATTCGAGAAACAAGCTCAGTGAGGGAAAAATCAACCAAGCGAAATCTTGAATAAAACAACCAGAAGGATGACAAGAGATAATCAAAGATTTAACTTTATACCGTGGTTACTCGATCATAAAGAAGGTTGGGTTTTAAAACCCAACTCGCAAAATGGAAGTCTAAGCAACTCGATCAAAGGGAATTAATGAATAAGAGAGAAATGGAGAAAGCAATTAGGTTCACGCCCATACTCGTATATAACATACAAGAGGGACAATTAATTATTTATGTTCGAAGAGATGGTAACAACATTTGGAGATAAAAGCAAACAATAATTTTGCACATGCTACTTAGATTTCTATATATATTTTTTTTATAAATGTAGCTAACCTATGAAAACAAAGAACACACAAATATCAATATGCACGTCACAGATAAGCTGCAAACCAAAAAAATAGATACACTTAAACATATTGGTTTGCTAAACATGAAAAAGAAAATATATGTTGTATCTATAGCAAAACAGTAAAGTCACCTTAGACTTCACTATTCACATGTAAGACAGTGTGCAAGAGGAAATTAAAACTATTTAATCTAAAAGCAAATGAATCCAACTAATACCAACATTCAGGTGATAATATTTAGTAAAAAAAACTACATGAAACATGTATATTTAGGAAAACACCGTTGTTAAGAAAGCTATTCTCATACACCTCTTTTAGGACACATATGGATGCTACTATAACTTGTGAAATGAACCCAACCATAGATTAAGTAAAAATATATACCTTCTATAATGAAACTTAACAGTGAAGGCATTTAAAAAGAACTTTAACTAATAAACTTAACAAGTCAAAACAATTGTATCCCTAACAATGACGGAGCAAGAAGCCAAAGACAATAGGACATCACACTTAACTCTATAGAATAATCTCTATACACGAGCATACATCTGAAAAAATAAAACAATGATACTGATTTTGGCATGAACCAACCAACTGAAGCTTTTGCCAAAATCTAACTTCACAACCACATTCTAGTTATGTAACAAAGAGATAAGATTCTACGAGATTAGGCTAACATTTTATAGAATTCAAAACAATAGAAAAGGCATCCAGTGACATCAGCAAACTGTGAAGAAAACAAAACCATATAGCGAGTGTTGTCCATCTGTGTTATGAAAATCAGAATTTACTGGTTGTAATAAATTATTCAGAAACACGAAAAACTGTGATTTTAAGAACCAGTAACTAAGATGAAGAGAAATTTATTTGTAAAAAATAATTGAATCTCTAAAAACTTTCCAGAATCTGGAATTCTCTTTTTTTAATAATTTAGGAAGAAAATCAAGTCCACTGAATGCACAGTGTCCCCTTAAGGAAATTATTCCCCTCTAGTATCCGAGGTTTGATTTGGAATATAACCTCGCAGGGTAAAATGATGTTAATCAGTAGAGTATAGATACCAAAAACGCTACTGTCAGCGAATCAATCCACAGCACGAAAGTACACGAAGAAATATGTGTTTTTAAGAAGAAGGAATATCAGAAAATTTGTTGGGAATATATTCTGAAGATGAATGTATTTATAGGCAAGAAGAATATATTCTGAAAGGTTGCAAACCTTTAAGTATTGAAACGACCATTAATGAAAGGTTGCAACTTTCAAATGGTATTGACTATTCGTAAAGGTTGCAACTTTTAGAACAGTCATGGTGGAATTTTTAAATATAACGGAATTTAAAACGGGTCACGCGCGCAAATCGGGTTATCAACTAATTATTGAAATAATTTTTTTCCATTAAATTAATAAAATAAATTATTAAAATAAATTTGTCCAAAAAAATTATCTCTCGATCGATCATTTGCCAAAGCCGAAGCCGAAGCCAGCGAGCGACGACGACCACGTCGCGAGGGGGTTACCTCTTTCCAACTCTTTTAACAATTAATAGGAGTGTTTATTTATTTAAACTCTCCTATTTTCATTTCCAATACCGATGAGGGAAAATTTCTTTTTTTTTTCATTAAAGCATTAGAGGACTTTTCAAGTTCCCATCTTTCAAGTTCTAAACTTTTCAAATTCCTCTCCTTCCCTCTATTTCCCATTAATTCTTGCTACATACCCAGAAACGAGCAAATACCAAATTGAAACTAGATAAACACCGAGTCGTTTCTAGTGAAAAAGAGATTGTGGCTCAGCTGAATATACAGATACAAAGTCAAGATAACAAATATAACGACCAACATATAGTATCAAAGTGAACATTCACAAATTCTTAATTCATGCTTATTGTCTTAAAAAAACTCGCAGGAAAAGTGCTGAAAAAAAGAACTAAATATTCTTAATAATGGACCTTGTATCAAGTGTTGGACACACACAACATACTACAATGAAACCGAATACAATAGGAGGCAAGATTACCTTTCTTAGAGTAGCGAGCTTGGACGATGAGCTTGAAAAGGTAGCGATTCTTCCTCCATAAAATCCAATTACTAATACCAACTAAGAAAATCTGAGCAGAGGTATTTTCGAAACATATAAGCAAAAGCTAAGTATAATATACATATAAGAGCCCAAAATGAATTGCCCGGATGGATTAATGTATTTCGTAACTACATGAAATACATTAACATAAATTACTTACATAAGCTTCTTAATTTTAATGATATAAAATAATGGATTTATTTATAAGACGACTAATCCAAAATGGTATACTGCTAAATAGTAAAATTTTAGATAAAACTTTGAATATACTAATTATATATATGTATATATATGTGTATGTATATGTATATGTATTTATATCACCTAAAATTATAAAAATAGTTAACAGATTAATTTAAAATAATCTTAAAAACATTTCCAACATAATAAGATCTTATTATTTCAAATCATTTGAAGATTAGGAAGCTCGTGAATTAATTTACATCGGGGAGGGTCAAAATTGGGTATCAACAAATATAGTTTATACTAAAACTTAACTCACAGTTATCTGTTTTTAGTCAATTTATTTTCGAGTAAAGTAAGGGGGGTTGTAGTAAGAAAGTAACAGACTGCTAATTAGAATGTTTAAGCAACAAGTTAACAAGATTCACAATTTTAGTTATTAATATAAGATGGAAACTATGTTATATGTGTTCCCGGTAAGGTATTAACTAAATAATTCTAATAATAGTAATCATATCCTAGTTTTTGACATTCAAGGACGAAAAGTTATGAATCCCTACATTATTGGTAATCATAGCATGGACTTCCACTCGCAACTTAGTAAGTCTGTAAATGTGTGTTTTCATAGCCTTAGCTTCACCCTAGATTAGTCATCTTGTCAATTTAGTTTGGTTTTGACCCTTACTTCTCTTGACTACACTAAGACTATTAGATAGAACAAAATCCCTATCTAAAGCTGTGTTGTTTAATCTTTTTCCAATTAGTTACCCCCTTTGTAAGGCAAGTAGGAATGAAATGAGTTTAACATTTTCCATTGTTTAAAAATCATGTAAATGAACGGATTAATAATACATGCATATGTGCTATTCAAGAATTACTTAGTTATTATTTATCAATTGTTAATTATTCATGGTTCTCACAACCCTAGTTGTTGATTTAGCTACTCATGTTTGAAATTCACAATCCATAATTAGATTAAAAGAATTCACGAACTTACAATGAGAACATATGAAAATTGAAATATTTAATTACAATTAAAAGTGACTTGTTAGGACCGGAAATAAGCAGGTGTAAACGCGGAAGCTAGTAAAGCAAACCTCAAAAGACCACGAGTAAGAAGACAACGAGAAATATACCAAAAGACACAAAGATTTAACATAGTTCGGTCAATCGACTTACGTCCACAAAGGAGATGAGCAATCCACTATAAATATGAGAGTACAAAATACAGAGAGAAACAACCTCAACCAATTCACTCGGAATACATGGGAGGTTCACACAAGTGATAACGTATCAAGCTTGTGACCCACAAATTCTCCCTCTAACCAAAACTCTCAAAGTCTTTAAGACTACATTGTGAATGCTGATTAAGTTAGAAGGAACATGCCTCTATTTATAGAGTCCTAAACCTTTTCCTACGAGAAAAAGGATTAGTCAATTAAAAACTTTTCCTAAAAGGAAAACCTATTTATGGTAAGAAATTTAGGGCAAAATAAAACCCAACAAATCTCCCCCTTGGCCTGAATTTCTTACAAAATAAATTTGTCCACCTTCTTCACTTAATCTTCAACAACTTGCTTCTCCTCTTCATAATCTCCTTTGCAAAATTTATGTCTCAACATAGACAACGTCTATGAAACAATTTCTCCAACAAAATCTTCATTACTGTCAAAAAAGGTTGCGGCTAGAACTACACCCGTCAAGATTAACACCTTTTTCTAACCTGGTTCAATCATCGATTGTCGAACCACTAAGTCTCACTCCATCATTGAATTTGGCTCTGATACCAGTTGTTAGGACAAAAAATAAGCTGGTATAAACGCGGAAGCCAGCAAAGCAAACCTCACAATACTACGAGTAAGAAGACAACGAGAAATATAGCAAAAGACACAAAGATTTAACGTGGTTCGGTCAATCGACCTACGTTCACAAAAGTGATGAGCAATCCACTATAAATATGAGAGTACAAAATACAGAGGGAAACAACCTCAACCAATTCACTCATAATACATGAGAGGTTCACACAAGTGATAACGTATCAAGCTTGTGATCCATAAATTCTCCCCCTAACCAAAACTCTCAAAACCTTTAAAACTACATTGTGAATGCTGATTAAGTTAGAAGGAACATTTCTCTATTTATAGGGTCATAAACCTTTTCCTAATAGAAAAAGGATTAGTCAATCCAAAACCTTTTCCTAAAAGGAAAACCTATTTATGGTAAGAAATCAGGACAAATAAAACACAACAAATCTCCCCCTTGGCCTGAATTTCTGACAAAATAAATTTGTCCACCTTCGTCACATAATCTTCAACAACTTCCTTCACCTCTCCATAATCTCAAAAATTTATGTCTCAACACTGAGAACCTCTCTGAAACAATTTGTCCAACAAAATCTTCATTACTGACAAAAAAGATTGCGGCTAGAACTACGCCCTTCAAGATGAACACCTCTTTCTAACTCTGGTTCAATCATCGATTATCCAACCACTGAACCTGACTCCTTCATTGAATATGGCTCTGATACCACTTGTTAGGACCGTAAATAAGCAGGTGTAAATGTGGAAGCTATCAAAGCAAACCTCGAAAGACCATGAGAAAAAAGATAACGAGAAATATACCAAATGACACAAAGATTTAACGTGGTTCGGTCAATCGACCTACGTCCACAAAAGAGATGAGCAATCCACTATAAATATGAGAGTACAAAATACAGAGAGAAACAACCTCAACCAATTCACTCGGATACATGGGAGGTTCACACAAGTGATAACGTATCAAGCTTGTGACCCACAAATTCTCCCTCTAACTAAAACTCTCAAAGTCTTTAAGACTACATTGTGAATGCTGATTAAGTAAGAAGGAACATGCCTCTATTTATAGAGTCCTAAACTTTTTCCTACGAGAAAAAGAATTAGATAATTCAAAAACTTTTCCTAAAAGGAAAACCTATTTATGGTAAGAAATTTAGGGCAAAATAAAACCCAACAAATCTCCCCCTTGGCCTGGATTTCTTACAAAATAAATTTGTCCACCTTCTTCACTTAATCTTCAACAACTTGCTTCTCCTCTTCATAATCTCCTTTGCAAAATTTATGTCTCAACATAGACAACGTCTATGAAACAATTTCTCCAACAAAATCTTCATTACTGTCAAAAAAGGTTGAGGCTAGAACTACACCCGTCAAGATTAACACCTTTTTCTAACCTGGTTCAATCATCGATTGTCGAACAACTAAACCTCACTCCATCATTGAATCTGGCTCTGATACCAGTTGTTAGGACAAAAAATAAGCTGGTATAAACGCGGAAGCCAGCAAAGCAAACCTCGAAATACTACGAGTAAGAAGACAATGAGAAATATAGCAAAAGACACAAAGATTTAACGTGGTTCGGTCAATCGACCTACGTTCACAAAAGAGATGAGCAATCCACTATAAATATGAGAATACAAAATACAGAGGGAAACAACCTCAACCAATTCACTCATAATACATGAGAGGTTCACACAAGTGATAACGTATCAAGCTTGTGATCCATAAATTCTCCCCCTAACCAAAACTCTCAAAACCTTTAAAACTACATTGTGAATGCTGATTAAGTTAGAAGGAACATTTCTCTATTTATAGGGTCATAAACCTTTTCCTAATAGAAAAAGGATTAGTCAATCCAAAACCTTTTCCTAAAAGGAAAACCTATTTATGGTAAGAAATCAGGACAAATAAAACACAACAAATCTCCCCCTTGGCCTGAATTTCTGACAAAATAAATTTGTCCACCTTCGTCACATAATCTTCAACAACTTCCTTCACCTCTCCATAATCTCAAAAATTATGTCTCAACACTGAGAACCTCTCTGAAACAATTTGTCCAACAAAATCTTCATTACTGACAAAAAAGATTGCGGCTAGAACTACGCCCTTCAAGATGAACACCTCTTTCTAACTCTGGTTCAATCATCGATTATCCAACCACTGAACCTGAATCCTTCATTGAATATGGCTCTGATACCACTTGTTAGGACCGTAAATAAGCAGGTGTAAATGTGGAAGCTATCAAAGCAAACCTTGAAAGACCACGAGAAAGAAGATAACGAGAAATATACCAAATGACACAAAGATTTAACGTGGTTCGGTCAATCGACCTACGTCCACAAAAGAGATGAGCAATCCACTATAAATATGAGAGTACAAAATACAGAGAGAAACAACCTCAACCAATTCACTCGGAATACATGGGAGGTTCACACAAGTGATAAACTATCAAGCTTGTGACCCACAAATTCTCCCTCTAACCAAAACTCTCAAAGTCTTTAAGACTACAATGTGAATGTTGATTAAGTTCGAAGGAACATGCCTCTATTTTAGAGTCCTAAACCTTTTCCTACAAGAAAAAGGATTAGTCAATTCAAAACCTTTTCCTAAAAGGAAAACCTATTTATGGTACGAAATTTAGGGCAAAATAAAACCCAACAATTTGAATAAACCAACTTTCGAAATTTAAATTGAAATGTGTTTGCAAAATAATTCTCAAAATACTAATATCAGAAATTATACATTAATTTCTAAGTCCCAAAAACAGAAATTACAACTAATTATTATAGAGGACAAAACCTAAACAAACATGGAATGGAAAATCAGATCCAACGCACTTTTTATTGACCCCTCGACCTATAGACCATAGGTAAACCAAGGGTATGTGGTATCCTTCAATGGATGAGAACTTGGACAATGTTTCAGAGTCTTCACATAATGGTTAGAACAAAAGTCCATTTCCTGCCTCTGTGATTCAGGTAATAGAACCTCAAATTCTCTGTTATCATTGATGGATGTGCAGGACGGGTCGTCACACGACCTACACTCCATCATTTCTTCCATGGTTCCACTCTCTCTTTGATTTCCCTAAGCATTCTCCTATGTTTGATCACCTAAGGTCTGTTTTGGCTCCGTCGCTAGACACTTCTGCAATTTTAAGCTTTTATCTCAATTGACCGCATTGGAACATATTTCCTTCAAGAATTACTTACAACTATTATTTACAAAAACAAAATAGCATGTGACACACACAAACTCTGACTGAAACGCATCAAAAATAAGGTAAATCACATTATATGAACATCATCAACTTAAACTTGTCGTTTGTCCTCAAGTAACACACTAACACTCTAAATGACACTTATGTAGAAGAAAACATACAAACTCAAGCACTTATATGGTTGTCTCAATCAATCCTATCACTTAGTGTCAATCTATTCATTTAGACTCAATAAGTTAACTCATATGGATAAAGATATGACATAGACACATCAATACACATCATCACATGCACTTTCAACAATCGTCAAGGTACCAACCTCTAACAATGTAACTAGTACCCTCACTTTGAAGAAATCCTTTTTCACACAATAAGTATAATTTTAAGTTCAAGGATTCATTAAAAACTCACACTCATAAGTATATTTAAATACAGTTAGTGCTCAATATTATTAGTATTTTCATTGAACATACTCTCCAAATTGATTATTAGGATAACTATAGTACTTTCTTAGCTTGTTACAGTAACATCTGAGAAAATTTTAGACTAAACAAGTGTCTAACCTAAAACTCGTAGGCTATGTTAAAGGTGACGTTAGAATTAGAGCACTAAAAAGTACTTCCCCATACCTTAAAATTAATGTTTACATGTCATAAATTCATGTCCTAAATCCAAGGACCAACCATGGGTCCATAAGAAAAAGATATGGAAAGATGCCTAGGTAGCGACCTAGGGAGGGCACCTGCGCTTTGTGGATCCACCCATTCCCCATAATTTGGGGTGGTGGGTAAAGCCTTTGAAAAGAGGATCAGTGGCTTGACCATAATTTCCAGCACGGTCCATGGTCCCACATACAGTTATTTGGTCCATAAACATGGATCACACTACGTTTGAAAGTTAAGTGTATTAATCCTTTCGTAATTTCCTTTTCATTTGACGGTCATGTGCTGTTGTTTTAAGCTTATTTTAAAGACCTACGTGAGTACTTTCCCACCTTAAACATAATCCATCTATTATCATAATTCATAAATCCCCAAATTTAATCAAAACCTCTCTATTATTTCTCTCTCTAAAACCTTCATTGAAGAAGAAGAAAAAAAATCAAGGTCTAGCACTCAAGAGAACTCATATTTTGTACCCAAATTCGTGATGAATCTTCATTTATGGTATGGTAGTTTTGATTCATTGTTAGCTTTTCATCCATGAAGTCCTCAAACTCTTGATTTCAAAGTAGAAAAATGTCCAAATTCTAGGGGTTTCACTCCAACCTATGGATTCTTTCTAAAACCTTTAATTGATTAATATCATATACTATGATTGAATTGTTGGTTATTATGGTTTTTATGATAAAATACCATGAATCCATGAATTCCCCTTAACCCTAATTTATTATTTAAGATTTGGGTGAATTGCCATAACTATGAAATAGTACTTGTAGTAGTTTAGTTATGTGATTCATGTTACCATCTATATCTAATGTAATGATTCTAGATTGATTGGTTGAATGTTATCTATAACCATCAAGGGCAAAACATGCGAATTTACTATGTGTATAATACTTGTGTGTATAAAATTAGATTTCTATTAGAATATTTTAACTATATTATAATCTAATTATTGTGTTTATTAGATGATTATCCTAATGTTCACTTCGTGAATTTTTAAAGTTTCCCTCTTTAGCATGTTTAAAGGTTTTCATGAATCGCTATCATACTTCGTGCATTTTTCTACTAACCCATATTTCTTCTACATTTTCGACAAAGTGTAGGTTCCGATGTTTGAGATGATTTTTTACTATTCTCCAGAGCTTATCATATGTCCTCGTGTATCCGAGGACACATTCTATATGGTTGTTTCATTTGTTTTATCGTACTAGACTTCTCACATTTTTATTCTAATGGTTGTGACCCTATTATTGAGACTTTGGTTGTCATAAACTATTAGATGAGTATGTCTAGACTTCCGTTTTACTTTGATTAAAATTTTCATAAAGACTTAAAAATGTTTTCCTATTCTTTATTATTATTTACTTATGTGTCAAAGATATGTTGAGTGGCTTACTTGGAGCCTTTCGGGGTTCCATGTGCCATGTTATATCAAGGGAGTACCTTTGAGCTGTGACAGTAACCCAGGCTCAAGATCAAGTAGTACATTTTGTTACTTTTAGACACTTTTCTGACCTCTTTAACATTACATTGGCTTTTTACCTCTTTTCTAAATAAATTCCTAACATATTTGTATTTTGTTCTCTTTTCCTTCATTCTCTTTAGCATCGATGTTAATTTGACTTTATCTCTCTACTTTTTCATAATTTTTTTTCTTTTTCTTCTTTTAATCCTTCTTGTTTCTTTGTCATCATCATTAGAACTATTTTTGTTTATTTTGAATTTAGTCACATATTGTTCTAACTTTTTCTTTCTTCTAAACAAAACTCTTTTCATACCCTTTTCTTCCACTTTCCTTTTTCATAGCCACACTGAACTTATGTATTTTGCATGAGTTAAGGCGCACATTGTAGCAACAATTTTTGACATATACTATAACTTAAAAAGAAACATAATATAATATTTGGGACATTTAAATGAGATTAACGAAGGGCAGACTAATTTTAATCTAGTTGAGGGATTAGGTTCATAACGAATAATTTAGTTAAGCATATGCATCTTGCCCATTTAAACATTTATTTGAGGTCAAAATAGATATGGCAAGAAATTTTAACTTATGACGCAAAATCCTCCCAAATTCGTTAAGCAATTAACTTACGAGCTTTTCATTTTCATTCATACATTATCGTCATAGTTAAGGACGAAATAACAAGAATATTACCAACTTCCATGTAGCAAAATCAGCTGCTTCACAAAAACGTTCAAAACATATAGTAAATTAGTATCTTACAAGACATGAGTTTACGCTTCCCCAAAACGATACAAATATGTAGCAATACTTATATTACAACCCATGGTGACATGAACAAATAATCCCCCAAAATCTTATGTGAATATCCAATAAATAGATCATGTACAAGTCGCAAGGTTTATACAAAATATATATGCCTATATGAAAGTGTAATTTTCATTAAGACATTCATAATCTCCTTCTTCAATGGCAAACTTAAAATGTCAATAATGATCATAGCACCATTTTTCAAGTGGTTCAATAACAAGTCTCGTTCATATATACATCATATAGTCACACCAAGCACGAGCAGGTATCAAGAAGGGCCGACATCCTGTACTAAAAAGTGTCAAAGTAGAATAATCAAGTGAACTAAGAACCATATTAAGAATGGCTTTCTAGTTCGTACTTAAAATGGACAACTCCCATACTTAAGAGGACTACAAATCCAAAGTTACGATGGCAAATAATCATAATCAGGAGGCATTCCAATAGTGACAACGTCACAACTACTAGGAGTAGAAAGTTTTAAGAAGAGTGCCAAGTGATAAAACAATCCGTCCAAGTGGGAGAGTTTTACTAGTCTTTAACAAAGCTACCAAGATAATATTTCAAACATACCGGTAGGTAAAAGATGTAGGTACTTTTAAGCTTGAAGATTATCATAAATCACCAAAAAATAAATTTTGTACAAAAAGAGATAATCAAAATACTAACAATTGAGCAGACAGGATTTCTAATTCACGAATCTAGACATAACTTTGTTATATGTTCCGCCACATATTTTGAATTCATAACATCAAAATTAGGGTTTACAATTAGCATAGAGGTTGTAGGTATATGCATTTGCTTTCCAAAACATATTTATTCACAGTAAACTAAGTTCTATTGAACGAGATAACTTGAAATACCAAACACTACACAACATAGAAATAGATTTCATCCCTAACAAAGAGGGAGTGTGTGTGTGTGTGTGTGTTGGATTCAAGCCAATAGGAGATAGATTTTCTCTTTATTTTGGAAGAGCGACTCTTTATCTAATGTTTTAATGTTCCTATACTTAACGGGATACGAAATTCACTTG
This sequence comes from Solanum peruvianum, assembly GCA_027705065.1. Taxonomy (NCBI): domain Eukaryota; kingdom Viridiplantae; phylum Streptophyta; class Magnoliopsida; order Solanales; family Solanaceae; genus Solanum; species Solanum peruvianum. The sequence goes on from JAKWJD010001760.1 coordinate 28,176,672, forward strand.
AAGAGGCGTAAAAATATAGCCTCAATGGTGAGGCTAGTCACATGTACATCTGTCACTAAAAGGGTGCTGCCCAAATTTTTTTTTGCTGCCCAAAATCCATACATATACACCTCTATATATTTGATAGCGATAATCTAAATTTATATGAAATTCTAATTAGTCAAATTACGCAAATACCCCCATACAATACGTTATATTACGATAACACCTATGTTGAGCAAGGTGGTAAGTATCGCAAAATTTGAAGTCCGCAAAATACGAATAAAACATACTATAGTAATTAAGCAATCTTGTATTGACATACGAATTTCGGTAAAGTATTTTAGGAGTGTTACAACTCTTTCTCCCTTGAAGAAATTTTGCCTCGAAATTTACCTTAGACTAGTCCCAAAACAAGTGCAGATATTGTGTGCTCATGTCTTCTTCTCTCTCCCACGTAGTTTTTTTCCTGAATGGTTCCTCAAAAGTACCTTTACTGAGGGGATTCTCTTGTTCCTAAGCTGCTTTACTTCCCGAGCTTGATTAGAATAGGTTCTTCATTATATATCAAGTCAGTACTAACCTCAATAGACTAAAGTGGAAGAATATGAGATTGATCTGAACGGTATCTTCTGAGAATAGAAACATGGAGACATTATGGATCTTGTTTAACTCTGATGGTAAAGCCATTTTGTACGCAACTGGTCCAACCCTTTCATGTATCTCATAAGGTCCAATAAATCGGGCAAAGTTTTCCTTTTTGATCAAATCTCATATTATTTTTCCATGGATACACCTTGAGAATATTTGATTTCCAACTTGAAATTCAATTTCACGCATTTTTAGATTAGCGTAAGACATTTATCTATCCGAAAAAAATCTTTAAACAATCCTTGATAAATTTTACTTGTCCTCTGTCTTATTGTACCATTTCAGGACCTATAGCTTTCTTTAAGCAATTGAAGTCTAACAAACATGGGTCCGACATTTTGTTTCGAATAAGGCTTCATAGGGAGGCATTCCAATACTTTATTGGTATCTATTATTGAAAGAAAATTCTATCAAAGCCAAGTGTTTGTCCGAACTAGCCTCAAACTCCATAATGCAAGCTTGGAGCATATACTCCAAAATTTGCATCACCCTTTCCAACTGGCCATCTGTTTGAGGATGGACCGAAGTACTAAATTACAACTTATTTCCCAAATATTCCTTCAAGATTCCCCAAAATATAGATTTAAACCTTGAGTCTCGGTCGCATACAATAGACACAAGGATCCCATGTAGTCTTACAATCTCATTAATGTATAACTCGGGTAAACGCTCAAGTCATTAATCCATTCTAATTTCATGAAGTCAGCACTATTGGTAGCTTGTCAACAATCACCCATGTTGCATCATGATTTGTTTGAGTTCACGGAAGTACAAAAACAAAGTCCATATTTATTCTCTCTCATTTCCATTTCGGCATTGTCAAGGGTGTAATAAACCAACTTGGACTTGATATTCTTCCTTTAATTTTTACAGACTAATATTTTGAAATAAACTCCGCAATTTCTCTCTTCATACCATTCCATTAATAATTTTCTTTGATGATCTGGTACGTCTTTGTACCTCCAGGATGAATCGCATATGGTGAAGTGTGTGTTTCTTTCAATATTTGTCTCATCAATTTCTCATAATTAGGGACGCATAACATGTTTTGATAAAGTGACACTATCCTTTGTTAATGTAAAATCATGTTTTTCTCAATTTTGTACTTCTCTAATCAATTTAAAAAGTTTTTCATCTATCTTTTGTGCTTCCTTCACGTGTTCAAGTATTATTGGATTTACTTGCAAATTAGCAATAATTGAACATTTGAATCTTGTGTAAAAACAAACATTCATAGATCTAAACTCAAGGAGCAATGTCAAAGGCCTCAAACAAATGTTTGCAAAGGATTTTTGACATTGGTCATCGAAAACTGCATTGGCTTTACCTGTTTTATAATCAATCATTTAGTCATAATCCTTTATGAGATCAAGTTATCTTGACTGTCTTAGGTTTATCTCTTTTTGAGTACCTAATATCTTAAGTTCTTGTGATCAGTGAATGTATGACATTTTAGTCCATAAAGATAATGTCACTAGATTTTTAAAGCAACCACTATAGAAGCAAGTTGAAGATCAAGAGTAGGATAATTTAGTTCAAGCCGTTTTAATTTCCGAAAGTCATAGGATATTACCTTCCCTTCTTGCATCAAAACTCATCCTAGACCATTATGAAGAGCATCACTGTACACCACATATTCTTTCCCTTCAATTGGTGGAGTAATTATGGGAACTTGAGTTATCAAGTATTTGAGAGTTTCAAATCTTGTAACGACCTGTTTAGTCGTTTTAGCAGCAGATTGTAATACGGGGAAAACTGGCTGAGACGACGTGTGTCCCGACGGACCGTCGTGGTCACGACGGCCCGTCGAGGATGTGTCGTCCCATGACACTTAGAATTTGAAATTGGGTACTGAAAATCGACTCTCTGTAAATTGTGACGGACCTGCAGGACGTGCCGTCACATCCACGACGAACCGTCGTGAGTTTTCGTTGCAAAACACTTCAACTTTTGAGATTTGGTACAAGAAACGAGTTTTTGACCGTCATGACGGAGGAACAGGACGGACCGTCACGGCTGTGACGGGCCGTCACAGGCCACTTGAGCTCGAGGGAGCTGCGACGACCACCGTGACGAACCGTCGCAGGCACGACGGCCCGTCACAGGTTGCGCAGTCCCAGGCAAAATAGGATTCCTCTACACGTTTTAGGGGTCGTTTTGGACTATTCTTCCTTAATTATAAAGATTGAGGGTTAATATTAATAGGTCTAATTACTTGGGGGTTAAAAGGGGTAACCTTAAGTTAATTAGTGGGTTTTATTGTCCTCCTTTACACTTAATTATACTTTTAATTAGGGTAAAAAGAAGGAGGTTTGAATAAAACAAAACAAAAGAAAAGAACAGAAAGAGAGGAGAAACGAACGAGTAGAGAGAGAGAAACGAAGAGGATAACAAGGATTTTGAGAAGATAGCTTGTTGATTCAATTCTTCGGTGGAGGTAGGTTATGGTCTTTTACGATACTCGTAGTGAACTCTTAATAGTGAATAATATGTGTTGATGATATTGTAAACCTGTCTATATGCTTAATTGTATGCTTGTATGAAATTGATTTTGTGATTTTGATAAAACAAGCATGATGAAAACCCTTGAATCCAAATCTTGAAAGAAACTTTAATCTATGATATTAATGATGATGCCTTGGTATAAAAGAAGGCTTGACGAATAAAAGTAATGGGATTGATGATGCCTTGGTATAGAGAAGGCTTGATGAACGGATAGAATGAATTTAGTGGATCGGAGTGTCACGTTCCGACACATAGTATTAGTAGATCGGAGTGTCACGTTCCGACACATAGTATTAGTGGATCGGAGTGTCACGTTCCGACACATAGTATTAGTGGATCGGAGTGTCACGTTCCGACACATAGTATTAGTGGATCGGAGTGTCACGTTCCGACACATAGTATTAGTGGATCGGAGTGTCACGTTCCGACACATAGTATTAGTGGGACGGGTGTCACGAACCGACACGTAGATATAGGGGATCGGAGTGTCACGTACCGACACACATAGGGGATCGGAGTGTCACGTACCGACACATAGTGGTAGGGGATCGGAGTGTCACGTACCGACACAAGAGGAAGAAAGATAATGAATCTTGAAAGATGATAATATACTCAACATAATGAACTTAATTCCCAAATGAGTATGGTATTGAGGCTCGAGCCCTCATGGATGAATTTGATGGTATTTATTGACGATTATAATACTTGCTGTTGCTACATGTTGAGTTTATAGTTGGTTTATAATATTACTTGATATATATTATCTTCTATTTGAGTTGGCCGATGATATCTACTCAGTACGTGTGGTTGTACTGACCCCCTACTTTTATGTTTCCCTTTGTCTTGTGTTATGCAGCAAACATTCCGTCAACTTCAACACAACAAGTAATTCGGGCCAGATTTCGTCATACCGGATCTCAGGGTGAGCTAACGCTTCTAGCTTGGACTGGATCTTCTTCTATAAGTCTTGATGCCTTGAATTCCGGCATGGACTAGTTTCTTATGTATTTTTAGCTTCTTAGACATTCTTAGATAGTTTAGTTTAGTAATTTGATCATAGATGTTCTTGTGATGATGACTTCCAGATTTTGGGAATATTAATAATAGTTGAGTTGTTTTATTTATGAGTTTAAGTCTTCTGCATTATTTTTTCTGTTGATATTATATTGAAATGTTAAGGTTTAGATGGGTTGGTTCGCTCACATAGGAGGGTAAATGTGGGTGCCAGTCGCGTCCTCGAATTGGGTCGTGACAGACTTGGTATCAGAGCATTAGGTTCGTTGGTCTCATCACACAAGAACAGGTCTAGTAGAGTCTTAAGGAACGGTAGGGGGACGCCTTTACTTTTCCTTGAGAGGCTATAAGACTTTAGGAAAAATTCCATTCTTTCATTCTTTCTTTCGTGCTACTACTTGAGTCCAATTGGTATCTAGGTGATACAAATTGGTATCTGACCATCTTCACTCTATTTCGCAGATGGTTAGAACTAGAGCAACGACCGCACCAGCAGCGACAACGGAAAGACATGAAACTACTGAGCCACCCACTGGGCTGTGGCTCGAGGAGGAACAGCGGCAAGAGGCCGTGGAAGAGGTCGTGGGAGGACGTCCTCTAGAGGAAGAGGACGAGCCCCTAGCCCATCTGATACTAGGGCGGTGACTCCTCCACCGACTGAGGATGTAGTAAAGAGGGTGAGGAAGGGGAAACCGAACAAGGGCAGAATGAGGAAATGCCACCCCAACCTACCCCAGAGATGATCAACCAAGTACTTGCTTATCTTAGCGGGTTGTCTGATCAGGGTCAAGCACCTCCAGTGGTTTCTGCACCAACACCTCCGGTTTCAGAGATACGACATGCGGCTACTATGGCTCCCCGCATGGATGCAACATTGGGAATAGGCACATTTCCACGTCTGACTACTGGGCCTATTATGACAAACGATCAACACGAACTTTTTAGTAAGTTTTTGAAACTGAAACCTCCAGTCTTCAAGGGTGCAGAATCTGAGGATGCTTATGATTTTCTGGTTGATTGTCATGAGCTACTACACAAGATGGGGATAGTAGAGAGGTTTGGTGTCGAGTTCGTGAGCTATCAGTTCCAAGGTAACGCCAAAATGTGGTGGCGTTCACATGTTGAGTGTCAACCAACAGAGGCACCACCTATGACTTGGGAATCATTCTCTACCCTATTTATGGAGAAATATATCCCAAGGACTTTGAGAGATAGAAAGAGGGATGAGTTCTTAAGTCTGGAGCAAGGTAGAATGACGGTTAATGCATACAAGCTAAATTTCGCGCACTATCCAGATACGCCACCCAACTCTGTTTCAGTCCACAAGAACGGATCCGCCGTTTTGTGAAGGGGTTGAGGTCAGAATTGCGGATTTCAGCCTTACAGATAGCGGCAACAGCAACATCCTTCCAAGAGGTGGTAGACTTTGTGATAGAGGTGGAAGGAGTGAAGCCAGATGACTTCACCACGACATCGACATCAAAGAGATTTCGAAGGGGAGGTGAGTTTAATGGTTCCTACTCTAGAGGACAGAACTCCGGAGGTCACTCAGTTCGACCAATACAGTCTTCACTACAGACTGTAGTTGGGGGTCCACCTCAGAACGGTCAACACTACTCCGAGAGACCTATGCCCGATTCCAGAAAGTGCTATGGATGTGGGGAGATTGGACATATTAGGAGGAATTGTCCAAAACAGAGTTACAGAGCCCCACTAGCTAGAGGTAGGGGTGGTCATGGTAGAGGCCGTTTTTCTGGAGGACGTGGTGGTCGAGGTAATGGCGGTCACCAAAACGGCAGAGGTGATGGGCAAAACGGAGCCACTACTACACAACATGGTAGGGGCAACGGACATACAAATAATGGGGCCCATTGTTATGCTTTCCCTGGGAGGTCTGAAGCGGAGGCGTCTGATGTTTTATCACAGGTAATCTCTTGGTTGTGATTGCATGGCATCTGTATTATTTGACCCTGGCTCCACGTTTCATATGTATCTTCCTCATTTGCTAATGGTCTAAATTTACATTGTGAATACTTGACATGCCTATTCGTGTTTCTACTCCGGTGGGTGAGTCTGTGATAGTTGAAAAGGTCTATACGTCTTGTTTGGTGAATTTTGTGGGGAGCAACACTTATGTAGACTTGGTTATTTTAGAAATGGGTGACTTCGATGTAATTCTGGGTATGACTTGGCTTTCTCCGAATTTTGCGATTTTGGATTGTAATGCTAAAACTGTGACGCTAGCCAAGCCTGGGACAGATCAGTTAGTGTGGGAGGGTGACTACATTTCCAATCCGGTGCGTATCATATCCTTTCTTCGTGCTCAGAAGATGGTTAGTAAGGGTTGTCTAGCTTTCTTGGCACATCTCAAGGATGACACTACCCAAGTACCTTTGATCGAGTCGGTTTCAGTGGTCTGTGAGTTTTTAGATGTGTTCCCTGCAGATCTTCCCGGTATGCCACCAGATAGGGATATAGACTTCTGCATTGATTTGGAACACGGTACTCGCCCTATTTCTATACCCCCGTATAGAATGGCTCCCGCCGATTTACGAGAGTTAAAGGCACAACTTCAAGAGTTGTTGAGCAAAGGCTTCATTAGACCAAGTGCATCTCCTTGGGGTGCTCTGGTGCTATTTGTGAAGAAGAAGGATGGGAGTTTCCGAATGTGCATAGATTACCGACAGTTGAATAAAGTAACTATTAAGAACAAGTACCCCATTCCTCGCATTGATGACTTGTTCGATCAGTTACAAGGTGCTTGTGTATTCTCAAAGATTGACTTGAGGTCCGGTTATCACCAATTGAAAATACGAGCAACGGATGTTCCAAAGACTGCTTTTCGAACTAGGTATGGGCATTATGAATTTGTGGTAATGTCATTTGGTCTTACGAATGCCCCTGCTGCCTTCATGAGGTTGATGAACGGGATTTTCAAGCCATACTTGGACCTCTTTGTGATTGTGTTTATTGATGATATACTGATATACTCCAAAAGTAAGAAAGAACATGAGGAGCATTTGAAAAGGGTGTTAGAGTTGTTGAGAAAGAAAAGCTTATGCGAAATTCTCCAAGTGTGAGTTTTGGCTAGATTCAGTGTCCTTCTTGGGGCACGTGGTTTCTAAGGAAGGAGTGATGGTAGATCCTTCTAAGATTGAAACAGTGAAAAATGGGGTAAGACCCACTAATGTGTCAGAAATACGGAGTTTTGTTGGGTTAGCTAGCTACTACCGCCGATTCGTCAAGGGATTCTCTTCTATTGCTTCCCAATTGACGAACTTGACTAAGCAAAACGTTCCATTTGTATGGTCGGACGAGGTGAGGAAAGCTTTCAGAAACTCAAGACTTTGTTGACTACCGCGCCTATCCTTACCTTACCGGTAGAGGGTAAGAACTTCATTGTCTATTGTGATGCATCCTATTCGGGTTTGGGTGCAGTGCAGTGCTAATGCAAGAGAGGAAAGTGATCGCTTATGCTTCAAGACAATTAAAAGTGCATGAACGTAACTATCCAACTCATGACTTGGAATTGGACGCGGTAGTATTTGCACTAAAGCAATGGAGACACTACTTGTATGGGGTTAAGTGTGAAGTCTACACGGACCATCGTAGCCTACAGTATGTATTCACTCAGAAAGACTTGAACTTGAGACAGGGAGATGGATGGAACTACTGAAGGACTACGACATCACTATCTTGTATCATCGGGAAAAGCAAATGTTGTGGCAGATGCTTTGAGTAGGAAGGCCGGAAGCATGGGAAGTCTAGCTCATTTGCAAGCTTCTAGACGCCCATTGGCTAGAGAAGTGCAGATTTTGGCTAATGACCTTATGAGGTAGAAATAAACGAGAAGGGAGGATTGTTAGCTTGTGTAGAGGCAAAATCCTCTTTTCTTGATCAGATTAAGGGGGAAACAGTTTGATGATGAGAAACTAAGGCGAATTCGAGATAAAGTGTTGCAAGGAGAGGCCAAGGAAGCAATAATCGATGGGGAAGGTATTTTGAGGATTAAGGGAAGAGTATGTGTACCCCGCATCGATGATTTGATCACCACTATTCTTACAGAAGCTCATAGTTCCGGATATTCTATACATCCTGGTGCAACCAAGATGTACCGCGACCTAAAGCAACACTTCTTGTGGAGTAGAATGAAGCGAGATATTGTTGAGTTTGTGGCCAAATGTCCAAATTGTCGACAAGTAAGTATGAACACCAAAGGCCCGGAGGAACTTCAGAGAATGCCCATTCCTGAATGGAAGTGGGAGAGAATCGCGATGGACTTCGTGGTTGGTCTTCCAAAGACATTGGGTAAGTATGACTCTATTTGGGTGATCGTTGATAGGTTAACTAGTCTGCTCACTTCATTCCGGTCAAGGTGACCTACAATGCAGAGAAGTTGGCCAAAATCTACATCTCAGAGATCGTTCGATTGCATGGAGTTCCACTCTCCATCATATCGGATAGAGTACGCAGTTTACCTCTAAGTTTTGGAGGACACTACATCTGAATTAGGTACTAGGTTGGACTTAGGACTGCATTTGCACTGCTTTCACTCGGACCGATGGTCAGTCTGAGCGAACGATTCAAGTGTTGGAGGATATGCTTCGTGCATGTGTGATAGAGTTTGGTGGCCATTGGGATAGCTTCTTACCGTTGGCAGAGTTTTCATACAATAATAGCTATCACTCCAGTATCGACATGGCTCCATTTGAAGCATTGTATGGGAGGAGGTGTAGATCTCCCATTGGTGGTTTGATGCATTTGAAGTTAGACTTGGGGGACTGATCTGTTAAGAGATTCTATGGAGAAGGTGAAAGCTATTCAAGAAAAGCTTTTAGCGGCTCAAAGTAGACAAAAGGAGTATGCAGACCGAAAAGTTAGAGACTTGGAGTTCATGGAAGGTGAACAAGTCTTGTTGAAGGTTTCACCCATGAAAGGGGTGGGTGATGCGGTTTGGAAAAAGAGGTAAGCTAAGTCCAAGGTATATTGGACCATTCGAGGTACTAAAGCGAATAGGGGAGGTGGCTTATGAATTAGCCTTGCCCCCAGGGCTGTCCGGAGTGCATCCGGTGTTTCATGTGTCCATGTTGAAGAGATACCACGGAGATGGAAACTACATTATCCGTTGGATTCAGTTTTGTTGGATGAGAACTGACTTATGAAGAGGAACCGGTTGCTATATTAGATAGAGAAGTTCGCAAGTTGAGGTCGAGAGAGATTGCATCCATCAAAGTTCAATGGAAGAATCGACCGGTTTGAAGAGGCTACTTGGGAGAAGGAGGCAGATATGCAAGAAAAATACCCACATCTGTTTACAGATTCAGGTACTCCTTTTCGCCATTGTTTTCTTCTTTTGATCGTTTGGGGGACGAACGATGGGTAAATTGGTATCTATTGTAACGACCTGTTTAGTCTTTTGAGCAGCAGATTGTAATACGGGGAAAACTGGCTGAGACGACGTGTGTCCCGACGGACCGTCGTGGTCACGACGGCCTGTCGAGGATGTGTCGTCCCATGACACTTAGAATTTTGAAATTGGGTACTTAAAATCGACTCTCTGTAAATTGTGACGGACCTGCAGGACGTGCCGTCACATCAACGACGAACCATCGTGAGTTTTCGTTGCAAAACACTTCAACTTTTGAGAATTTGGTACAAGAAACGAGTTTCTGACCGTCATGACGGAGGAACAGGACGGACCGTCACGGCTGTGACGGGCCGTCACAGGCCACTTGAGCTCGGAGGGAGCTGCGACGACCACCGTGACGGACCGTCGCAGGCACGACGGCCCGTCACAGGTTGCGCCAGTCCCAGGCAACAAAATAGGATTCCTCTACACGTTTTAGGGGTCGTTTTGGACTATTCTTTCCTTAATTATAAAGATTGAGGGTTAATATTAATAAGTCTAATACTTGGGGGTTAAAAGGGGTAACCTTAAGTTAATTAGTGGGTTTTATTGTCCTCCTTTACACTTAATTATACTTTTAATTAGGGTAAAAAGAAGGAGGGTTTGAATAAAACAAAACAAAAGAAAAGAACAGAAAGAGAGGAGAAACGAACGAGTAGAGAGAGAGAAACGAAGAGGATAGCAAGGATTTTGAGAAGATAGCTTGTTGATTCAATTGTTCGGTGGAGGTAGGTTATGGTCTTTTACGATACTCGTAGTGAACTCTTAATAGTGAATAATATGTGTTGATGATATTGTAAACCTGTCTATATGCTTAATTGTATGCTTGTATGAAATTGATTTTGTGATTTTGATAAAACAAGCATGATGAAAACCCTTGAATCCCAAATCTTGAAAGAAACTTTAATCTATGATATTAATGATGATGCCTTGGTATAAAAGAAGGCTTGACGAATTAAAGTAATGGGATTGATGATGCCTTGGTATAGAGAAGGCTTGATGAACGGATAGAATGAATTTAGTGGATCGGAGTGTCACGTTCCGACACATAGTATAGTGGATCGGAGTGTCACGTTCCGACACATAGTATTAGTGGATCGGAGTGTCACGTTCCGACACATAGTATTAGTGGATCGGAGTGTCACGTTCCGACACATAGTATTAGTGGATCGGAGTGTCACGTTCCGACACATAGTATTAGTGGATCGGAGTGTCACGTTCCGACACATAGTATTAGTGGGACGGGTGTCACGAACCGACACGTAGATATAGGGGATCGGAGTGTCACGTACCGACACACATAGGGGATCGGAGAGTGTCACGTACCGACACATAGTGGTAGGGGATCGGAGTGTCACGTACCGACACAAGAGGAAGAAAGATAATGAATCTTGAAAGATGATAATATACTCAACATAATGAACTTAATTCCCAAATGAGTATGGTATTGAGGCTTGAGCCCTCATGGATGAATTTGATGGTATTTATTGACGATTATAATACTTGCTGTTGTACATGTTGAGTTTATAGTTGGTTTATAATATTAATGATATATATTATCTTCTATTTTGAGTTGGCCGATGATATCTACTCAGTACGTTGTGGTTGTACTGACCCCCTACTTTTATGTTTTCCCTTGTCATTTGTGTTATGCAGCAAACGTTCCGTCAACTTCAACACAACAGTAATTCGGGCCAGATTTCGTCATACCGGATCTCAGGGTGAGCTAACGCTTCTAGCTTGGACTGGATCTTCTTCTATAAGTCTTGATGCCTTGACTTCTGGCATGGACTAGTTTCTTATGTATTTTTAGCTTCTTAGACATCTTAGATAGTTTAGTTTAGTAATTTGATCATAGATGTTCTTGTGATGATGACTTCCAGATTTTGGGAATATTAATAATAGTTGAGTTGTTTTATTTATGAGTTTAAGTCTTCCGCATTATTTTCTGTTGATATTATATTGAAATGTTAAGGTTTAGATGGGTTGGTTCGCTCACATAGGAGGGTAAATGTGGGTGCCAGTCGCGTCCTCGAATTGGGTCGTGACAAATCTCTCATGACGTTTTTCATCCGAAATAAACTTTACTTCGTTCTTCAATAGTTTAGTCAAAAGGGAGGTAATAATGGAGAATCCCTTCACAAATCATCTATAGTATCCTGCTAAGCCCAAGAAACTTCTCACCTCAGTCGAACTTATGGGTGGTCTCAGTTCTACAATTGTTTTATCTTACTAGGATCTACCTTCACGCCTTCACTGGATATAACATGTCCTAGAAAAGACACTTCATCGAGAAAACATTCAAACTTAGAAAGTTTATCATAAAGTTCTTTCTCCTTCAAAATCTTCAAAAAAATCTAGAGATGTTTATAATGGTCTTCGCTAATTTTGAAAAATATTCAAATACCATCTGTAAAATCAACCACAAATTGATAAAGATAAGGGTTGAACACTCAATTCATTAGATCCATGAATACCGCTAGAGCATTTGTCAATCTGAGTGGCATCACCAAAAATTCATAACGACCATACCAAGTTCTACAAGTAGTTGTAAGAATATCATTCTTTGTAACACGCAGTTGGTGATATCGAAAACTTTAATCTTTGAGAATACTTTACCACCCTTTAGCTGGTCAAACAAATCATCAATACTTGGTAATGGATATCTATTCTTTATTTTCATTTTGTTGTACTGTCTATTGTCAATACAAAGCCTAAGATTCATGTTTCTTCTTTACCAATTAAAGAGGGGCTCCCCAAGGAGAAATACTAGGTCAAATAAAACCTTTCTCAAGAAGTTCTTGCAATTGAGATTTCAGTTCTCTTAATTCTGCTAAAGCTATTCTATAAGGAGTGATGGAAATAGGGGTAGATCCAAGAATAAACTCGATTGAAAATTCAAAATATTTTTCTGGGGCAATCAAGGAAGGTTTTCTAGGAAGACTACTAGAAAATCATATACAACAGCTATGTCTTTGATACAAGGACACTTCAACTATGTATCAACTATGTGAGTAAGGTCTTGCCCTACATCCTTAATGCATCAATTTTCTTGCCAAGGCCGCAAAAATAATACTAGATGTCAATGATCTTTCACCTTGTACAATGATGTGTAAATATGTAGGATCCTTAAAAGTCACACGCTTTGACCTAAAATCTGCGACTGCACAATATTTGATTACAATCACAATAAATTTGATTACACACAACCTGATAACTTAATGGACTTTCAAGAAGCACATCATAATTAAGTCTCATGGATTTCACATTTGCAAGAAGATCAAGTGATGAACAAGTATAGGAATGTGCAGAACCAGGACCATACAATGTAAACGCACAAGCCAAATATGTGAAATTTACTGACAACCACGCCTTTTCCATCTTGATCATCCCTCTGCCTCATAGCATAAGCGTGTGTCGCATGCCTTTGTCCAATAACTTGATTATCTCCACTTTTTGTTGCTTCTTTGGTGTTTTTGGGTTTTGAACCTTATTAGTTTGAAGAGGATTATCATAAGGCTTATGAACCGAACCTTCAATTTTCAATGAAGGAACATTATTAGGATTAGGACAGTCCTTCACTTTATGATCAAAGCTCCCACAATTAAAGCATGAACCAATGTCACTTTTACATGTACCATAATGATTCTTTCCACATTGAGAAAAAGTGGGAATGTGAGGCTTTCCTTGAACATTATCTGGAGTACCAGTTGTAGGAAAATCTGATTTGTTTTGCTTTTGTTGAGCTAGCATGTTATCCCTACTAGCCTTAGAATTATCAAACCTTCCCCTTTTTGATGGACCTCCAAAATCTACTCTATGATTTCGGAATATGTTTTCATTTCTACTAGCTTGTTCTTTATCAAGTCGTTCCCAAGTAAAAATAGCAGACACTAACATACAAAATTTTTCATGTTACAAGATTGCCACATTCTTTTTAATGCAATCATTTAAACAATCTTGAAATTTCCTTCACTTATATTTTTCCTCTTTAATAATACCTCCAACACAATGAGAGAGACTTAGAAACTTTTGTTCATATTCAGCAATAGACATGCCTCATTCCCTTAGATTCAAAAACTCCTTTTTCTTTGTATCAAAATAAGCAAGTGGTACATACTACATACCAAATCCCTTAATAAAGTCATCCGAAGTAAGAACAAAAGGTTTGACCTTGGAATTCCGAACACTTACCCACCAATCATAAGCATCTTCTCAAACACCCTCTTCATGTGATCTAGCCATAGTTCAACATCAGTGGGATCAAAAGTGCCTTCAAACTCCAATCCACCCATTTTACTCATATTCTCAAGTTAATACCGTTGGGATCATGCATCGATCTACCCATGGGGTGGAAGAATTCAACCATTTCTTGAAAAGGAGGATTCATAATAATTCAACCACTTGTCGAAAAGGAGGATTCATGGCTTGACTTCCATGACTAATGTGAGGATGTAAACCATCTCTTACACGTTGATAGTTTCCAACTTTAGAACCACTAGTGTGGGGAATATAATCATTCAAGATTTGTTATACAACCCGTTGAAGTGCATGACGTTGGGAAACAGAGGTACCCAAACCTTCCAGAGTAGCTTCCATAGGTCGGTCAAAAGAAAAGTCCATAACTTAATCCTTCAAAAGGGAACATCACATTGCATTAGGGAAATGTACATGATGCATGTTCACGCTATATGCAATAAAAATATGGGAAACCATGTAAGTGAACATGAACTCTATATAGAAACTTTTGAAAGCAAAAAACTATACAAATAATTCACAGCAAAAGTCCTAGAACCACAAACCTACCCTCTGTTACCAGTACTTATGACGACCCTCTCCAAGAGATACTACAACTTGAAAAGAAACTTAATTTGATAATTGTGACATTTAAAAGATATTAAAGAAGGGAATACTAATTTAAATCTAGTTGAGGGATTAGGTTCATAACGGATAGTTTAGTTAAGGATGAGCATCTTACCCATTTAAACATTTATTTGAGGTAAAATTTTGTAACGACCTGTTTAGTCGTTTTGAGCAGCAGATTTTAATTCTGGAAAAACTGGCAAAGACCACGGGCACTGCGACGGACCGTCACAGGCACGACGGCCCGTCGAGGGTGCATCGTTTCAGCATACTTAGAATTCTGAAATTGGATACTGAAAATCGACTCTCTGTAAATTGTGACGGACCTGCAGGATGTGCCGTCACATCCACGACGAACCGTCGTGAGTTCCCGTTGCAAAACACTTCAACTTTTGAGAATTTAGTACAAGAAACGAGTTTCTGACCGTCAGGACGGAGGTGCAGGACGGACCGTCACTGGTGTGACGGGCCGTCACAGTTCACCTAGAATTTTGGGAGGCTGCGACGACCTACGTGACAGACCGTCGCAGGCACGACGGCCCGTCACAGGTTGCTCAAATCCCAGGCAGAATAGGATTCCTCTACACGTTTTAAGGGTCGTTTTGGACTATTCTTTCCTTAATTATAAAGATTGAGGGTTAATATTAATAAGTCTAATTACTTGGGGGTTAAAAGAGGTAACCTTAAGTTAATTAGTGGGTTCTATTGTCCTCTTTTAGTCTTAATTATATGATAATTAGGGTAAAGGAAAGAGGGTTTGAATAAAACAAAACAGAAAGAACCAAGAGAAAGAGAGGAATCGATCGAGAGGCTGAGGAGAAAACAAAGCTTTGGAAATTCTTGCTTGATCACTAGTCTTCGGTGGAGGTAGGTTATGGTTTATTTCATGCTATTCGTAGTAGACTCTTAATAGCGCATGATATGTATTGGTAGTATTGTAAACCTGTTTATATGCTTAATTGTATGCTTGCATGAATATGATTATGTGATTTTGATAAAACAAGCATGATGAAAACCATTGAATCCCAAATCTTGAAAGAAACTTTAATCTATGTTATTAATGATAATGCCTTGGTATAAAAGAAGGCTTGATGAATTGAAGTAATGGGATTGGTGAGCCTTGGTATAGAAAGGCTTGATGAACGAATTGAATGAGGTTAGTGGATCGGAGTGTCACGTTCCGACACATAGTATTAGTGGATCGGAGTGTCACGTTCCGACACATAGTATTAGTGGATCGGAGTGTCACGTTCCGACACATAGTATTAGTGTGACGGATTTCACGAACTGACACGTAGAATTAGGGGATCGGAGTGTCACGTTCCGACACATATAGGGGATCGGAGTGTCACGTTCCGACACATATAGGGGATCGGAGTGTCACGTTCCGACACATATAGGGGATCGGAGTGTCGTACCGACACATAGTGGTAGGGGATCGGAGTGTCACGTACCGACACAAGAGGAAGAAAGATAATGAATCTTGAAAGATGATAATATACTCAACATAATGAACTTAATTCCCAATGAGTATGGCATTGAGGCTTGAGCCCTCATGGATGAACTTGATGGTACTTGTTGATGATTATAGTACTTGTTGTTGCTACATGTTGAGTTTATAGTTGATTTATAATATTACTTGATATATATTATCTTCTATTTTGAGTTGGCCGATGATATCTACTCAGTACTTGTGGTTGTACTGACCCCCTACTTTTATGTTTTTTCTTCTTTGTTATTTGTGTAATGCAGCAAACGTTCCGTCAACTTCAACTCAACAGTAATTCGAGCCAGTCTTCGTCATACCGGATTTCAGGGTGAGCTAACGACTCTAGCTTGGACTGGATCTTCTTTTTCAAGTCTTGATGCCTTGACTTCCGGCATGGACTAGCTTCTTATGTATTTTTAGCTTCTTAGACATTCTTAGATAGTAATTTGATCATAGATGTTCTTGTGATGATGACTTCCAGATTTTGGGGATAATAATAATAGTTTTGGATTGTTTTAATTAATGAGTTTAAGTCTTCCGCATTATTTTCTGTTGTTAACATTGAAATGTTAAGGTTATATGGGTTGGTTCGCTCACATAGAGGGAAAATGTGGGTGCCAGTCGCGGCCCCGATTTGGGTCGTGACAAACTTGGTATCAGAGCATTAGGTTCATTGGTCTCATCACACAAGAACGAGTCTAGTAGAGTCTTAAGGAACGGTAGGGGGACGCCTTTACTTTTCTTTGAGAGGCTATAGACTTTAGGAAAACTTCACTCTTTCATTCTTTCTTTCGTGCTACTACTTGAGTCCATTGGTATCTAGGCGATACGAATTGGTATCTGACCATCTTCACTCTATTTCGCAGATGGTTAGAACTAGAGCAACGACCGCACCAGCAGCACAACGGCACAACAAGAAACATCTGAGCCAGCCACTGGGGCTGTGGCTCGAGGAAGAACAACGGCAAAAGGCCGTGGGAGAGGTCGTGGGAGGACGTCCTCTAGAGGGAGAGGACGAGCCCCTAGCCCATCTGATGCTAGGGCGGTGACTCCTCCACCGACTGAGGAGGTAGTTAGAGAGGGTGAGGAAGGGGAAACTGAACAAGGGCAGAATGAGGAAATGCCACCCCAACCTACCCAGAGATGATCAACCAGGTACTTGCTTATCTTAGCGGGTTATCCGATCAGGGTCAGGCACCCCCAGTGGTTTCTGCACCAACACCTCCGGTTTCAGAGGTACGACATGCGGCTACTATGGCTCCCCGCATGGATGCATTATTGGGAATAGGCACATTCCCACGTCTGACTACTGGGCCTATAATGACAAATGATCAACATGAACTTTTCAGTAAGTTCTTGAAATTGAAACCTCCAGTCTTTAAGGGTGCAGAATCAGAGGATGCCTACGATTTTCTAGTTGATTGTCATGAGCTACTACACAAGATGGGTATAGTAGTAACGGTTTGGCGTGGAGTTCGTGAGCTATCAGTTTCAAGGAACGCCAAAATGTGGTGGCGGTCACATGTTGAGTGTCAACCAACAGAGGCACCACCTATGACTTGGGAATCATTCTCTAGCTTGTTTATGGAGAAGTATATCCCAAGGACTTTGAAAGATAGAAAAAGGGATGAGTTCTTGAGTCTAGAGCAAGGAAGGATGACAGTTAACGCATATGAGGCTAAATTTCGCGCTCTATCCAGATATGCCACCCAACTTTGTTTCAGTCCACAGGAACGGATTCGCCGTTTCGTGAAGGGGTTGAGGTCAGAGTTGCGGATTTCAGCCTTACAGGTAGCGGCAACGGCAACATCCTTCCAAGAGGTGGTAGACTTTGTGATAGAGGTGGAAGGAGTGAAACCAGATGACTTCACCACGACATCGACATCAAAAAGGTTTCGAAGGGGAGGTGAGTTTAATGGTTCTTATTCTAGAGGATAGAACTCCGGAGGTCACTCAGTTCGACCAATTCAGTCTTCACTACAGATTGTAGTTGGGGGTCCACCTTAGAACGAGGTCACACTACTCCGAGAGACCTATGCCTGACTCCAGAGAGTGCTATGGATGTGGGGAGATTGGACATATTAGGAGAAATTGTCCAAAACAGAGTTACAGACCCCCAATAGCTAGAGGTAGAGGTGGTCATGGTAGAGGCCGTTTTTCTGGAGGACGTGGTGGTCGAGGTAATGGTGGTCACCAAAACGGCAGAGGTGATGGGCAAAACGGAGCCACTACTACGCAACATGGTAGGGGCAACGGACAGACAAATAATGGGGCTCATTGTTACGCTTTCCCTGGGAGATCTGAAGCGGAGGCGTCTGATGCTGTTATCATAGGTAACCTTTTGATTTGTGATTGCATGGCTTCCGTATTGTTTGATCCTGGATCCACATTTTCTTATGTATCTTCCTCATTTGCTAATGGTCTTAAATTACATTGTGAACTACTTGACATGCCTATTCGTGTTTCTACTCCGGTGGGCGAGTCTGTGATAGTCGAAAAGGTATATAGGTCTTGTTTGGTGAGTTTTGTGGGGAGCAACACTTATGTAGATTTGGTTATCTTAGAAATGGTTGACTTTGATGTAATTCAGGGTATGACTTGGCTTTCTCCGAATTTTGCGATCTTGGATTGTAATGCCAAAACTGTGACGTTAGCCAAGCCTGGGACAGATCCGTTAGTGTGGGAGGGTGACTACACTTCCAATCCGGTGCGTATTATGTCCTTTCTTCGTGCTAAGAAAATGGTTAGTAAGGGGTGTTTAGCTTTCTTGGCAGATCTCAAGGATGACACTACCCAAGTACCTTCGATTGAGTCGGTTTCGGTAGTCCGTGAGTTTTTGGATGTGTTCCCTGCAGATCTTCCTGGTATGCCACCAGATAGGGATATTGACTTCTGTATCGATCTTGAACCGGGCACTCGCCCCATTTCTATACCCCCTTATAGAATGGCTCCCGCGGAGTTAAGAGAGTTAAAGGCACAACTTCAAGAGTTGTTGAGCAAAGGCTTCATTAGACCAAGTGCATCCCCTTGGGGTGCTCCGATTTTGTTTGTGAAGAAGAAGGATGGGAGTTTTCGAATGTGCATCGATTACCGGCAGTTGAACAAGGTAACTATTAAGAACAAATATCCTCTTCCCCGCATTGATGACTTATTCGATCAACTACAAGGTGCTTGTGTCTTCTCGAAGATCGACTTGAGACTCGGTTATCATCAATTGAAATTACGGGCAACGGATGTGCCAAAGACCGCTTTTCGGACTAGGTATGGGCATTATGAATTTGTAGTGATGTCTTTTGGTCTTACAAATGCCCCCGCTGCTTTCATGAGCTTGATGAATGGGATATTTAAGCCGTATTTGGATCTCTTTGTGATCGTATTTATAGATGATATACTGGTATATTCTAAAAGTAGGGAGGAACATGAGGAGCATTTGAGGATTGTGTTGGAAATGTTGAGGGAGAAAAAGCTTTATGCCAAGTTCTCTAAGTGTGAGTTTTTGCTAGATGCAGTGTCCTTCATGGGGCATGTGGTTTCTAAGGAAGGAGTGATGGTAGATCCTTCTAAGATTGAGACAGTGAAGAATTGGGTAAGACCCACTAATGTGTCAGAAATACGGAGTTTTGTTGGGTTAGCTAGATACTACCGCCGATTTGTCAAGGGATTCTCTTCTATTGCTTCCCAATTGACGAACTTGACTAAGCAGAATGTTCCATTTGTATGGTCGGATGAGTGTGAGGAAAGCTTTCAGAAACTCAAGAATTTGTTAACTACCGCGCCTATCCTCACCCTGCCGGTAGAGGGTAAGAACTTCATTGTCTATTGTGATGCATCCTACTCGGGTTTGGGTGCAGTGCTAATGCAAGAAAAGAAGGCTTGATGAATTGAAGTAATGGGATTGGTGATGCCTTGGTATAGAAAAGGCTTGATGAATGAATTGAATGAGGTTAGTGGATCGGAGTGTCACGTTCCGACACATAGTATTAGTGGATCGGAGTGTCACGTTCCGACACATAGTATTAGTGGATCGGAGTGTCACGTTCCGACACATAGTATTAGTGGATCGGAGTGTCACGTTACGACACATAGTATTAGTGGGACGGGTGTCACGAACCGACACGTAGAATTAGGGGATCGGAGTGTCACGTTCCGACACATATAGGGGATCGGAGTGTCACGTTCCGACACATATAGGGGATCGGAGTGTCACGTTCCGACACATATAGGGGATCGGAGTGTCACGTACCGACACATAGTGGTAGGGGATCGGAGTGTCATGTACCGACACAAGAGGAAGAAAGATAATGAATCTTGAAAGATGATAATATACTCAACATAATGAACTTAATTCCCAAATGAGTATGGCATTGAGGCTTCAAGCCTCATGGATGAACTTGATGGTACTTGTTGATGATTATAGTACTTGTTGTTGCTACATGTTGAGTTTATAGTTGATTTATAATATTACTTGATATATATTATCTTCTATTTTGAGTTGGCCGATGATATCTACTCAGTACTTGTGGTTGTACTGACCCCCTACTTTTATGTTTTTCTTCTTTGTTATTTGTGTAATGCAGCAAACGTTCCGTCAACTTCAACTCAAAGTAATTCGAGCCAGTCTTCGTCATACCGGATTTCAGGGTGAGCTAACGACTCTAGCTTGGACTGGATCTTCTTTTTCAAGTCTTGATGCCTTGACATCCGGCATGGACTAGCTTCTTATGTATTTTTAGCTTCTTAGACATTCTTAGATAGTAATTTGATCATAGATGTTCTTGTGATGATGACTTCCAGATTTTGGGGATAATAATAATAGTTTTGGATTGTTTTTATTAATGAGTTTAAGTCTTCCGCATTATTTTCTGTTGTTATACATTGAAATGTTAAGATTATATGGGTTGGTTCGCTCACATAGCGGGAAAATGTGGGTGCCAGTCGCGGCCCCGATTTGGGTCGTGACAAAATTTATATGGTACGAAATTTTAACTTATGAAAAAAAAACCCTCCCAAAATTTTTAAGCATTTAAACGCACGAGCTTTTCATGCATATATTATCCTCACACTTAAGGACGAAATACAAAAATATTACAAACTTCCGTGTAGTAAAGTCAGATGTTTCACACAAACATTCAAAACATATATTAAATTAGTATATTACAAGACTTGAGTTAAACACCCCAAATAGAGAAAAATGTATAGCCTTAATTATATTACAACTCATTGTGACATGACCAAATCATCCCTAAAAATTTCATGTAAATATATCACACATAGATCATGTACAAGTCCCAAGGTTTATACAAAATATACATGTCCATATGTAAGTATAATCTTCCTTAAGGATTTCAACATCTCCATTTTCGGTGGCCAACTTCAACCGTCCTCTCGAACATTCCCTATGATAGAAACAATTGTTCCTAATCATAGAGCTTACTGGTGTAAAAACAATATATCTGAATCTCTCAAATTCACCAAGTTATGATTCTCTAGGTAAGGGCAGCACTGTTGAAAAAAATTCTATAAATCAAGTAAACAATATACAAAGAGTATAACCTTGGTTATTTAAATATCCAAATGTCAATAAAGCTCACAACACAATTTTCCAATAGGCTCAATAACAAGTCTCGCCCAATGTATACATTAGGTCGTCACACCGAGCATGAGCAAGTACCAAAAAGGGTTTACACACTGTATCAAGAAGGGTCAAACCCCAATAATCAAGAGAACCAAGAACCATATTAAAAATGGCTTTCTTGTTCGTACTTAAAATTGACAACTCCCATACATAAGACGAACTAAAAATACAGACTCAAGATGGCAAAGGATACAAATAAAGAGGCGTGCCAATAGTGACAAAGTTATAGCCACAATAAGGACAAGGTACCAACAAGAATGTCAAGGAATCAAACAATTCGTACAAGTTGGTGAGTGACACATGATTCTTTAACTTCTTAAATGACAACAATACGACAACGCAAAGTTACAAGAGGTAACAAAGTTACCAAGATAAGCTTTCAAATTTACCAGGTAGTAAAAATAGTAAAATTACAAGTTTATACACAAACCTCAGTTCTTTAGATAAGAAGCAGCCTAACACCACTTCAATGGGGTACTCTTGGATTGTGAGAGTAACATATTGAGTAACTTACTTGGAGCCTTTCGGGGTTCCATGTTACATCTAGGGGGTACCCTTGGTTTGTGACACTAACGTAGGCTCAAGGTTAGGTAGGGTACATTTGTTACTTTTAGTGACTTTTCTGCCCTCTTTAACATTACATTGGCTTTTTACCTCTTTTCTTAACAAATTGTTGACATATTTGTATTTTTTTCTCTTTTCCTTCATTCTCTTTAGCATAGATGTGACTTTGACGTTATCTCTCTTATTTTTCACATTTTTTTTCTTTTTAATTTTGTTTTACTCCTTCCTTTTTTCTTTCTCATCATCATTAGAACTCTTTTTGTTTCTTTTGAAATTAGTCACATATTTTTCTATATTTTTCTTCATGTAAACAAAACTCTATTCATACCATTTTCTTTCAGTTTCCTTTTTATATCCACACTAAACTTATGTATTTTGCATGAGTTAAGGAGGACATTGTAGACCCTTTAAGAGAGATACTAAAACTTAAAAAGAGACATAATTCAATACTTGCAACTTTTTAAAGAGATTAACGAAGGGAATAATAATATTAAACTAGTTGAGGGATTAAGTTCATAACGAATAATTAGTTAAACATATGCATCTTGCCCATTTAAACATTTATTGGAGGTCAAAATAGATATGGCATGAAATTTTAACTTATGATGAAAACTCATCCCAAAATTGTTAAGCAATTAACTTACGAGCTTTTCATTTTCATGCATATATTATCCTCACACTTAAGGAAAAAATAACAAGAATATTACAAACTTTCGTGTAGAAAAATCAGTTGTTTCTGGAAACTTTAAAAACATAATGTAAATTTGTATCTTACAAGACATGGGTTTACACTCCCCTAAAAAGATACAAACGTATAGCCATACTTATATTACAACCCATGGTCACATAACCAAATCATCTCTCAATATCTCATGTAAATATTCAATACATAGATCATGTACAGGTCCCAAGGTTTATGCAAAATATATATATATATGCTTATATGCAAGTGTAATCGTGCTTAAGGCTTTCATAATCTCCATCTTCAATGGCCAACGTCAAGCGTCCTCTCGAACATTCCCTACTCTAGAAACAACTATCGCCAAGCATATAGATTAGTCATGTAAATATAATATATATGAAACCCTCAAAGTCATCAAGTTATTATTCTCTAGGTAAGGGCAGCACTATTGAAACAAAATGAATAAATCAAGTAAGCAATATACAAAGAGTATCAACTTGGATATTTAAAAGAACCAAATGTCGATATAACTCACAACACAATATTCCAAAAGGTTCAATAACAAGACTTGCCCAATATATACATCATCTCGTCACACTAAGCACGAGCAAGTATAAAAAAGGGTCGACACCCTATATCAAGAAAGGTCAAAGTCCAATAATCAAGAAAACAAATAACAATATCATAATTGGCTTTCTAGTTCTTACATAAATAGGATAGCTCCCTTGAATAAGACAAACTAAAAATACAGATTAAATATGGGAAATGATCTGAATCAAGAGGCATGAAATCGCATCCACAAGAAGGACAAGGTCCTAACATTAGTATCAAGTTATCAAAGCTGACACACCAATACTAATCTCTTGAGCTTGCAACTGCCTTATCTTCTCTTTACTGATCGACTTTCTCTAGGCTACCTCAAACTGCTGGTTCTACCTCTTCCTTACTCGTCGAGCCTCCTTAACGTCAAGTGTGTTTGGAGGAGTGATTATCTTCCTAGTCGTACGAGAAGGGTAGGTGATAGCGTAATATCTCCAAAAAGGAATATCATCACCACTTCATCCTCTTCATTTGCGGAGCAGCCTCCGATACAGTCTTACTAGAGCTAGAATACAATCAACATCTGCATGGAGAATAGTCAAATTACTTTGGAAGATAGGCATATCATTTGTCAGGGAAAGCCTATCAAAAACACTCAGCTCGAATGCATCTAGGTACTTTTTGACCACCTATATCTATGAATCCATCATTCACATAATCCTACCCAAACAATCCTCAATAGATTGGTTATCCATTGCACCATATATTGCAGAAAAGCAGCCATCTGTGTTTCCAAATTCAGTACCCTGGCCAGAGAAACTAAAATGGACCTTGAAGGCAGAGAGGATCTGGATGAGCTAGCGTCCTTACTAATGGCAGCGAAAGGGGGAGCCTAGGAATTTGTGGTATTAGGAGGGGTGGAAATATCAAAAACTTTGATCCCCTCTACATGATCGACAATGTCAGCATGCAAAGGATGTAAGTAAACCTATGGATGCCTCTACAGTGCAGCAAGATTTGTGTCATCTCTATGAAGGCCAATGTCCACTGTCTTAGTCGCTTATATCATACTATCACAATACAAAATTAACACTAGTTGCCCAAATAAAATATAAGGCACGGAAAGGTCAAAGTAGTGGTGGTATTGAAGGCCCTCTCATGAATCTCACTAATCAATATTTAGGTGAAGTCAAGTTCAAGTCATTCCATAAGTGATGCAAACATAACGACCCTATCCCAAGTAACCACGTTGTCCGCCTTTGTAGGGGACAATTTGGTGTGTACTATGGTGAAGAAGAACTTCGTAGTGAAGCTCAAAGATTCCTTTATGATAAGTAAAGTAGTATTGTGCACCCACTTGGTACGCTCCCCCTCGTTAGCAATATGACGGTCAATCCACCGAAGTAATGTCTCTCTTTGCTCCGCATCCCTCTAAAATTCCCAAGTCTTCACCATGCCCATCATGTAGTCATACTCTAATGTATTGATTGTCAGAGTGTGGGTTGAACCATAGATTAATTAGTTTACAGAGATCTCGAAGATATCAATCGAGAAGTTCTACACTAATGTTTCTTGAAGTGGAGGCTGAACTACTTTCTTATCACATTAAGAAACAACATTTCGATTAGTGGTGGAGGAGGAGGTATAGAACTCCTAACTCATATTCTTGGTGAAACTTTTCTGGACTCTGTGCCATTCACTCGTACCTATGCCTCTTAAATAGATCCTCAAAAGTAGGTAACTTGTGGAGACTCCTAGTAGGGATCTGGTGCTCCTCAACGATAATTCAAGCCATATTCTATGTTCATTAAGAACCTTTATGTTATCATATATTTGATACTGTCCCTGACAAATCATCTGTTTGGATCGGTGGCATTAGTTTAGCTTTAGGTGGTACAAGGCATCAAATGATGAAGTTGAAGAACCGATGAAACGGGATCCAGAATGCTACTCAGAATAGGATTATGACTCTTAAACAAATAAATCCCCTTTCTCAAACTTGGGGATAGTGACCTCAATCTCATCACTAGATATAATAATATCGCTAGCCATGTTCCTCGTGGTCCTGGGGAAATCGGGGCACCTCTGGTGGTTTTGGGATGTACTAATTATCATTGTTATCATCTAACAACATTGGGAAAGGGCGATTGATTCGGACTTGCCCTTCTTTGAGTAAATGGGAGCTTGTTTCAGGGCCATGGTGCCTATAGAAGACTTGTTAGTACTAAATTAGTACAAAAAGAACCACAAAATAATTGTAGAACAAGAATCAAACTTAAAAACAACTAAAAATATTTCAGGCAGTAGCTGGAGTTTTGACCCATGGTAGATACATACGGTCCGTTGATGGAAAGATGGCTAATGGGTACCCTTCGTTAGTTAAAAGGTACATTTTTTGGTTATCTGAAGTTTGAATCACGGAGGTACATAATGGTCCATCGATGGAAGGATAGACCGTAGTTCACACCATGATTCACAACTTACGAAATATTTTTGGGTAGGTCACTGGTCGACCATGACCTATTGTCAATTAGTGGACTTAGGGTCCGTCGATTGTGGTCTTGTACCAAATGTTTTTCGAGTATTGAATTCAAACTTTCATCCAACATAATTACTTCATTAATTATTCAACAAATCTAAGTCTAAGAACTATTTCAACATATTAGTCAATAATTCATCATCCTTAGGGTTTTAATTTATGTAAAATTCAAGGTTCAACACAAGGAAAACAATGACACCCTATATTAAAACTCTTAATTAGACCTATCAGACAATTATTTCATTAGTTTAGAAATAAACTCCACACACCATAATCTCAAAGGGTAGTTTTAGGATTATCTTATACTTAATCATCATAAAAATTACTACCCAAGGTCAAGTACAACTTCGTTGATATCTAAATAAATAATGACGACAAATCAAAGTTTTTGTGATATCAATTACCTTACAAGTAACACGAAGTCTAGGGTTGTGACTGCATCAAATTCATTTTAATAGCCAAGAAAAAGTTAAATCGAAGCCAGACTTGGATGGATGTTTGTGAATACGAGAAACTGAGCATTGAAAATGAAGAATGTTGGGGATTGATCTAGAAATGGAAGATGTGAAAGTTTAGGACTGATGGGGGGAGTTTAAATGGGAGATTATGGAGTAATGGATTGTTTTAAAACTGTTGGTGCAAAGGTCAGAAATGGGGAATGTTTTGAAATTTAGGGGTTTTTTGTTTAGTGGGGTTTTGGTCATGTTGATCGTTAACCTAACTTGGACTTACGAGACCCCATTGACGGTCCGTGGATTGACCAAGAACCCATCGATGGGTTTGTGGTTCAATCTAGAAATTAGATAAAATCAAAAGTCTTACTTGGGTCTACAAATTCAATTTACAATCCGTGGATGGACAAAAGGACCGTCAATTATACACATAGACCAGTACACCAGCTAAACTTTTGTAGAATTTTCCTTATCGTCCCTGCACACATAAAATATATCATGACTTCCTTCTTACATTTTATGGACACTCTTATGACAAGAAACCTGATTTATCCAATCTAGACAACACGAAACATAAAAACTAATAAATATCCATCAAAAAATTAAAAGTTTTAGAAAAATCCTATATCAAAAATAAACTACTATAGTTGGGTAGATTTTAAAACTTGGTTGCCTCCCAAGCAGCGCTTGATTTGACGTGGCAGCACTATGAACCCCCTTGGATACCCAGATTTCACCAAGACTAAATTCCTCTATCACCTCATAGATACGCTCATTTTTACACAAATAGACTTTTATCCTCTGGCCATTTACCTTGAACCTCGTTATGTTCTTGTTCTTGAGTTCAACCGCTCCATGTCAAAGCACTTGGATTACTTTGAATGTCTGGTCTACTTGGACATGTGTTTTCCATGAAACAGCGCAACATTGAGTTAAATAATAATACGAAATCACTAGGGGGAAATTCGTGATTTTCAATTTTTTGATAATGGTACTTGTTCATTTTCTCCTTGTATAAGCATGAACTCTCAAATGCATTTAGACGAAACTTGTGAGCTCATTCATATAGTTCAATATTTTATTTGAGTGGCACCTCAATCCAAATTCAACTTTATAAGTTCTCACATTGATTATGCTCTAACTTTACAAGCAAATGAAACGACTTTCAATATACAAGTTTGTATGGGGACATACCTATGGGATTCTTTAAAGAAGTCCATCATTAAGACCAATCTGTTCCATTAGCATTTATTCACTTTGCAAGGATTTGCATTATCTATCTTTTTGACACCTTAACTTCCCCACTAGACTGTAGATGATACGGGGAGGCTACATTCTTGCGAACACCATATTTCTCTAGAAACGCCTTGAATAACTTGTTATAAAATTGAGAAACTCCTTAGATTATAATTTTCCTAGGTGTACCAAATCTAGGTAAGATACTCTTTTTCAGGAATGGTGACACTCTTTCCCTTATTCATTTGAAAGCGCAATTGATTCCACCCATTTTGATATATAATCAACTACAACAACAATATACTTTATCTCCTATGAACTCACAAATGGAACCATGAAGTTAAGATCCCAAACATCGAATAACTGAATCACTTATGTCAGGATCATAGGTAGTTCTTATCTCTTAGCAATTCCTCCTTCTCATTGAAAATGATCACAAGACTTGGCGAAATCATAAGCCTCTTGGTGGTTGGTAGGCCACTAATACCCACATTATAACATCTCATGAGATGTCTGCATACTATTATAGCGCACACCAACATGGAATAAATGTCACACCTCGAGTATACACATCATCTAAACCACTAGCGTATGGCGACGAATAATCACACCAGCACAAACACGAAACAAGTAAGGCTCATCCCAATAGTACATTTTCACATAAGATATGAATTTTTTTTTGTGGTGGAAAGAAAAATCCAACAGAACTAAATAACTTGCCAACTAGTTAGTAAAATTTATAAAGCAAAGGATAAGATCATAAGAAGCAACCAATAATTATTCATTAGGTAACCTGTCATTAATCTCAACTCCATCCTATAACTTGATAATAGATTCCTCCTCTAGTCTGTACAAATGAATAGTAACCTAATTTTCTATTCCCATTCTATCCTTAACATAAAAATTGTAGTCTCCCAGCATTAGAATTAATCTAATAACCTTGGTTTTATATTCTCTTTAACCATCAGATACCTCAATGTAGAATGGTCAGTGGCACCTTTACACCAAACAAGTAGGATAAAATTTTCTCAAATGTGAAAACCACCACAATATGATCTTGTTCATTTACTGTATAGTTTCTTATCCACATTCAGAGTTTCTTTTATAGTAAATCCGATGAGGAATCTTCTCTTCCATTTGTCCTAATACTACCCCCGAGTTCCACCCCACTCGCAACACACATCACTTCAAATTGTTGTTCCAAATTAGGTAAAATAATGATAGGTGCTGAAGTTAACTTCTCTTTCTACTCTCCAAATGATCTTACACAAGGATCATCAATCTCAAACTCACACTCTTTCTCAAGTAACCTTCAATATGGGTGTAAAATTTTCAAGAAATATTATGTGGACCATATATAGAAACGTGCATGCTCAAGAAAACTTCTAAGACTTTTTATAGAGATGGGTGGTATTTGATTTTCTATTACCTCAACTGTGGATCCATCAACCTATACCTTTTTGCGAAATCTGATGACCCATAACTATACCCTCTTTTACAAAGAAGTGGAACTTTTCCCAATTGAGCACAACATTAAAATCTTCAAACCATTTTTGTACGTCAAACAAATGTCCTAAACAATCATAAAATGAGTCACCTACCACAGATAAATCATTCATAAATACCTCTATCGTATCCTTCACCATATTAAAAATATCGACATTATACAATAGTGAAAGGTCGTTGGTTCATTACATAACCTGAATGGTATCCTTTAATAGGTGAAAGTTACATATGGAAAAGTGAAGGCAGTCTTCACTTGGTCTTCCGTAGATATAGAAAGTTGTAGCCAAAATACTCATCGAGAAAACAATACCAATCCATACGAGTTAAATTATTCGGTATCTACTCCATAAAAGTCATTGGAAATTCATCTTTATCTATCCATGTAATTATCTTGCGGTAGTCAATGCACATTCTCTATGCAGTCACTAGCATCATCGGTGTAACTTTATTTCACAGTGATCCAACCTGTCTTTGGCATACACTAAACGCGGTAAAGCCAACTACGATCACCAACGAGATATATGACTCTAGCATCCAACCATTTAACAATATCCTTATTCACAACCCCTTGGATATGTGGGTTAAGCCTCCTTTGGTTCTTTATACTTAGTTGTTTTCCAGCATGAGTTGGACTTTGTGAGAACAAACGCTCAAAGCAATGCCAATAATGTCCACAATAGTCCAACCAATAGCCCTTTTATACCGCTTGAGTACCCATACCAAGGCCATTATTTTCCCTTCGCTCAAGTCTGCAACAATGATTACGGGCAAAGTTCTATTTTGTCCCAAGAATACATATCGTAAGTGGAATGGATAAACCTTAAGCTCTAGTTTTGGAGTCTCGTTAATAGGTGGTTTTGCACGTGGGGTATCACGACTCTTCATATCTAATTCCGATCGTCTTGAATTGAAATAAAATCGAACCTATCAACTTCAACAACTAGCTCATCATACTCGTCAAAGTCATCACTATCAAAATTCATCTTTACCGCTTCTAACGCATCAACACCTAACATTTCCTCCATGGAAACTTAGATTTTTGCTCGAAAATGTGATTTAGTACAAATATCAATCTAAGATCACTTTCATGCTTTATAGATCTATAATTGTTAACAGTTACCTCCTCATAGACAGATACATGCTCTTGATTTTCTCTATGACCATGGACTTAGCTTCTAACTAACAACCCACCTGTTTCAGAAATGCCCAACTGCACGAACTTAGACTCTAATTTCTAAATTTTTTTAGCCAAAAGGTGGTTGGTTCATGTCAAGTAAGCTAAGGTACCCATGTTTACAGCTTCCCAACTCAAAGTGTCTACTACAATATTTGCCTTACATAGATGGTATTAAATGGTCATATCATAATCCTTGAGTGTGTCCATCCATCTTTGCTATATCAAGTTCAAATCCTATTAAGTAAATACATGCGGCATATTACGATGATCAGTAAATACCTCACACTTAACGCCATAAAAATAATATCGCCAGATCTTAGATCAAATACTACCTCCGCCAACTCTACATCATGAGTGGGATAATTCCTCTCATGCACCTTTAGTAATGCGAGACATAAGTTATAACATTCTTATCCTTTATAAAAATAGCACCTAAACCAGAATGTGAAGCATCACAACAAACAATGAAATCCTTACCATGAACCAGTAATGCTAGGATGGGTGCAGTGGTCAAAACAGTCTTAAGCTTTTGGAAGCTCTCCTCACATTTTTCTGTCATTTCAAATGATACCTCCTTTTTTGTCAGATTGGACAAGTGTGTTGCAATTGAGGCAAAATTCTTAACACAACAAAGGTAGTAACTAGCAAGCCCCACAAAACTCCTAACTTCCGTCACCAAACAATGTCATACAAATTTCTTGCCCTCTTGCACCTTTTGGGGATCTTCCCTTACCCTTTTTTATTCCACATGCCCCAAAAATGCAACAGACTTCATTGAATAAGTTCATACATGGAAAATTCTTTATATAACATTTTCTCCCAAAGAAGAACCAAAATAGTATGGAGATTGCCAGCATGCTCTTCTTCAATTTTTGAATATACAAAAATATCATTAATAAAGACTATCACAAATGAATTAACAAATGGCTTTAACATGACTTTTATCAAGCTCATGAAGGTTGCATGTGCCTTAGTCAATCCAAATGATATAACCAAAAATTCATAGTGCAAACAAAGATTCCTAAACCGTCTCTTGGGAACATCTTCAGGCCTAATATTTCATTGATGATATCCGAATCTTAAATCAATCTTAGAAATGACTGTTGCACCTTGTAGTTGATCAAAAAGTTCATCTATCCAAAGCAAAATGTACCTATTTCGTATGGTGAATTTATTGAACTGTAGGTAATCTATAAACATCCTCATTCTACCATATTTCTACTTGAGAAATAAAACTAGAGCACCCCATGGGAAGCCCTAGAACAAATAATTCATTTTTCAATAAGCTCTTAAATTTTAGTCTTAAGCTCTCTCAATTCTTCTGGAGCCATGCAATATAGGGGGAATTGAGATGGGACGAATACCAGGCTGTAAGTGAATAAGAAAATCTATGTCTCTATCCAGAGGTATGTCCATAAAATCATTGGAGAATACTTCACTAAACTCCGACTCTACCGGAATAGACCTAATGGATAGGCTTTGATCTCAACATCACTATTATATGCCAAATAAGCTAAAAAAGACTTGCTTTACTAGTTTACTAGCCCAGAGGAAGGATATAATCTTAGCTTGCTTAACTTTGTACACCACTTCACACTCTAATTTTTCCACTCATAGAATTTGTAGAGTCACAGACTTAATATTACAATCAAGCAAAGCACAATACAAAGACACACACGACATATCTAAGATAATATAAGAATCAGTCATATACAAAATCACCAAATCACTCAAAGTATGAAATCTTATAAACTATATAGGGCAAGCACGATAAAAATGGATGACTATGATTCACTCTCCAATCGAGGCATAAACACGTATATGGGCATTAAGAATATCACATAACATCTCAAAATTAAAGGCGAAGATCACGTACACATAAGAATAGGTACAACCCAGATTAAAAAATACATTAGCCATCTGATCATAGACGAGAATAGTACCTATGATCAATCCATCAGATCCCTCTTCAAAATTTTGGCTTGGAAAGGCATAACATTGTGCTCTATCTTCAAGACGAGCTACCTTCCTTCCAGGTTGTGTGTTAATTATACATATATTACCATTTTATCTACCTACTTGGCCTCATTGATTCCCTCCTATCCTAACTTGTCGACATCCTCTACCATCATTACCATTCCCCGTGGGTAGAATATCTCAAGCATGATGTTATCTAGATCGAACACATGCGGTTTCTGACAATATCTCATATGTGTCAATGTTCTCCACAATTATAGCAAGTGCGGCCGCCAGTTAGTCTATTTTTGGACACGTTCACAATACACTAACTAGGTGGAAAATTATTAGATGGGGTCACCAAATAGTTACCCGTAGAGACGAGCATGGCAGACTAAATTTTCTTGGTGATACGCTCAAATTACACCTCCCTAAAAAGTATTAGCAAACGTTATCAAGTGAAGAACTAAAATTTGTTGGTTGGAGTCGATCCCACGAGGAAAATGGTTTAGACTTAGCTTTAACCAACAATTATTTGTGTTTAGCCAGGATATTTCAAATAACAAGTATTTAAAAAGCGGTGTTTGTGTAACAAATTTTGAAACTTTTGTAAGTGACTAGCGAGAAAAGTTCCAAATTTAGTTGTTATCAAGATGAGAGAAGAGCTAGGGCATACGTGTTCCCCACAAGCTCATAACATGGTAATCCTAGTAATAGAAATTCTCTCCTACTGTATTACAGCAAAGTGATAAGTTAGGTATCTCTAAATCCTTGCTCTTCCATCTAGAGAGTTTCACCTTGAATTTTGGCCTACTATGTGCGTATAATGTACTAAGCCTTAACTTTACCCCATATTAGATATCACATTAATGTGTAGCTTAGTTTTCATCCTCACCCCAACTGTGACAAGACTATTAGATAGTACCACACTATATATGTTGATAATTCTTGTCTTAGTAACTGACCTCATGTGTCTAAAAAGTAGTAAGAAGACGAGTTCTACCATTGGCCACGTTTAAAAATACTTCTAGAATTATCAGTGCATGCAATAACAATATTCAAGAATTGCTTAGTTACGATTTGTACGTTGTTAATCACTCATGGTTCCCACAACTTCTATTTTGGATTCAGTTACCCATATTACGAGGAACTCAATTTATACTAATCGATGAAAGAATCATGAATTTAGTAGCAATAGGAATAAACAAAAAATCTCAACTTGAATTTCAATACCAAAATCATCAATAACGTACTTTTGGAATCAACAATTTCTATTAGTTTGCAAGTTAATCTCCAAAAGTACAAACTAAAACAATTAAAAATAAGTGTAACCACGAAAAGACATTATTTACATACCCTAGTCATAGAAAACAAATCCTAAACTTAAAGGAACACAAAATAAGGAAAGTTTTCTCAAAAACGCGTCCATCAAAGGATCTAAATTCTGCAAGTTTCTTCCGCCAACAAGGAATTAGAATATTTCAGCCTCCAAAACTCAGCTTCTTTGAAGCAAAATACATAATACTAGTACGGACCGTAACTTGCTCGACGGTCCATCACTCCTCTCTATATCTCCATACTTCGAATTTTCCATGAAACTGATTTAGAACCCTTCTAGTAACATTCTAAGATTCAGTAGTACAATCAATAGATCAAATTATGGACTGTCAGTGGTCACCGTGGTTCAACACTTAGTCAGATTCCCTGATCCTTCTCTCATGCCTTGCATGTTTATCTACGAGCACCAACTACAGAGCTTCAATGGAACTACGGTCCATAGATCACCTCTGTAGTTGTCCTTTTCTGCATTTTTCTCAGTTGTCTCTTTATTTCCATGCCTCAAAATCTCTCTTTCAAAATATGATAAAAAATCATAAAAACCAATAAAAAAAGTTTGTAGACACACAACTCTGAAGTGATTTGTATCAAAAGTACCATAAAATCACGCTACATCAACACCCTCAACTTAAAATATGTGTTTGTCCTCAAGCGACGCACTAAGACTCTATATGACACTCGTATAAAAGCAAGTAATTTCAGCACCATCAATCACATAACATTCTTTCCCAACTCTCATTTCAAGGTACACATACTTTCCTCCTAAACTCAAAATCTTATTAGTGCGGATCTAAACATGACAATGACAGACCACATAACGCGCATTGTTTCACCATCCCCAACGTACCAACTTTTTGATATTGCCATTAATGCCCATACTTCAATAAAAATCATTTTTTACACTATATAGATGATTTTTTAGTACAGGATTCATTCAGCACTCATGCTCAGAAATAAGTTCAAGTCACAATATATGTTGAATACCATAGTCTTGTCTATCTTTTTAATGCTTAGACTATCTAAAGTAGATTTTAGGAGCAATATAAGACTTAATTTGCTTGTAACGTAGGCTCAGGGTAAGGTGTGGTACTTTTTGGAACTTCTACTGACTTTCTTCCCTCCTTACAATTACATTAAGATTTCTTACCACTTTTTCCCCTTTTTAGATATCTTACTACTTTCTCTTGTTTCCTTGATTCTTTTCAACTAAGGATGCGACTTTTTAGACTATGTACCTCTTTATTTTTATCTTCTCTTCTTTTTCTTGCATTTACCTACTTTCTTTCATTGTTATCATTTTTTTTCAATTTCCCACACACTAAGTGACATCCTCCTCTTTTTTCTTCTAGTTTAAACACCCAATTCTTTTTATACCCATTTTCCTTTTGATTCCGTCTATCATATCCACTCGCAACTTATGAATTTCATATTTGTTGACCTGCACAATACCTGATGTCTGATCAGGAAAAGATTTGAGGTCACTTTTTTGTTATCCACCCTCAACTTAGGTTTTTGGCTTAAGTCGAGTTGTATATGTCCAAGGAGGGACAGGGGCCAACACAGTAGATTGTGGGAAGGTAAGTTATTGGATTTGAAAGAAGTGAATTCATTAATGTTCAAAGTATTTGGATTAAAGGGAACGTCATGTCCTTTTATTGGATTCATTTAGGCAGTTAGTTGACAATTTAGAACAAGTACCTATAAGCATTTCCTAGAATCTAGGTTGGATTATCTTTGCAAAACTAATTGGGCAACTTATTGATTGGCATACACTGCTAGATTAATCAACAAATCTCACGCACACTTGGAACACAGTTTCATTACTCTATTATTAGTTTACCAGTTAAACTTCTAGCTAGGTCATGACATCAAGTTGGTTGATTATCATTTCATGCGCAGAGCCAAAAGATTGAACTTATTCTAGTCTACACCTTTGGCACATATTTTTTGTAATGTTTTGGAGAAGTATCATTTTTGAATAAGATTATGCTATCATTCCTTTACACATACAATTCCTTAAACATGACCTTTCAATAGAAAATTAAGTAGTCTTTTGGGGAGAAAGAACACAACCAAGAAAACCCGAAGAGAGGACTCTGAGTTGGGTTACTATGTCTTTACCCTATAACTCACAATCAATCTACTCCACTCCCAACAAAATAAGTGCAATTGTTCCCAATGCATGCAAAATGGATTAAACAATAATGGATTTTTGTGAAGAAACATGTGGTGCTAAGTGCCGAAAAGTGATCAATAAGCAGGTGGGTTCAATTTCCTGAACATCGCATCAATAGTGGGTCCACCATCTTTAGTGTCCGCATCAATGGTCATAGTGCCCGCATCAATAGTCATACCTCCCTTAGTAGTGTTATCTACTTGTCTCACCGCACCCTTAGTAGTGCGCACATCATCCGCCCTAATAGGCAGAACCTTAGTAACGCGCCTAATACTCGATGTCGTAGCAATCATCTCACAAGCTCTATGCTCCCTCATCTGTTCATCAACAATGGAATCTTTCTTTGCATTTTTCTCTTGCTCATATTGCTTCTTTTCAGCCCTTTCCACCTCGATGTAATCAAAAACTTGACTAGAGTAGTGCCTCTTTAATGGGGCATGGGTGTGCTCGGGCCACTCTATTTCATCATCTCAGCTAAATAGAGAACCAAGAAGTGAATCATCGCTAAGTGCAGAAGGTGAAGCATGTGGATCAACAGTTGTCTTGGTAAGAATAGCATCAACATCATCCCGGAGACTAGCTAGCTCACACTAGATAGAGGACATGTCAATACCGGGGGCTGGCCTCTTTGAAACTCAAAACTCAAAAGTATCGAGTATTTTATGAACTTCTTGGACATTTTGGTCTATTTCCCCCTCTTGAGCCATATGTCTTGCCAGCAATACTATCACGACCTCCCTTTGCTCTGCATTCCTTGTTAATGCTCCACCCTTCATAATGTTTCGCCTATAGTTATAGTCAGCTGTGTTGCATGCCCATTTGTGTTGAGGGTTACATCCATAGAGGAATCGACCAATAATTGTAGGATAGATGTTTACTAAGACACCCCGTACCATGGTGAAAGTGAGGGGGTCCTATGGTGTGGTATTGGCCTTTTTTGGAGTAATCCCTCGGACAGTGGTTGCATAGGAAGCATAAAACTCTCGGTAATCTCCTTACTTTAATTCCCTTGATCATGAGCTATCCATTTGTATTTGGGCCATTGAACCAACCGGTAGATGTTCGACACTATATGTAAGCTCTCAATAAGAACTATGTGTTCTTCGGTAATGTGGTGGGTCACCTTCTCCTTTTCATTCATAATTCTTGCATCCCAATTGATCTAACAGTATCTCACTACGCACCATGGCTTAGGGATTATTGACTATCAGATCTAGTTGATAATTATGGGGGAGTGGGACCTCCTCAGAATAGGTTTCCTCATCAGACAATTAACTACCCGAGGTCAAGACCCACTCCCGACTTTCAAATATCAATCTACTAACCAAAATTCAAAGTAAGGGAAAGACAATAACCTTACAAGTAATAATAATTTGTATGACTATGTGACGACACCAATACTTCAACGATTACCAACAAGATTTCAACCTACTTGCCCTGTGACCGGACACTAGAGTTTTGGGTGGTGGAGCTTTTGGGGAATGGAGATTTTGGTCTATCTGTATGGTGTATTTAATGTTAATTTAGGACAGAATTGGTAATGCAGAGACTAAAATGTGGGAAAAACTGAGAGTCATTTTGGTTGAGGGTGTCTAGAAGAAGTTGGAAATGTTTTTAAATTTTGGGGTTTTCAGTACTAGGAAATCCAGGACGGGTCAGTAAAGGTAGGGTTTTGGACCTACGAGACCTCGCTTACGGTGCACAGGTCGATCAACGTGGGATCTACAGTAACCATTTATGGTCTGTAGTGACATAGGGACTGTCGATTGTGTCCGTAGACCTCTGCACCAAATCTTGTCCTGCATATTTTGCATTTTTTACCTACACATGCTTCACCATTAACCCACTCTTTTTGTATTTTTTGGGAACTTTTTTTATTGAACGGTCCCATTTCTATATATAGCCAATGCTAAAATAAAATTAATACCTAATTCTTTTGTTTCAAGAAATCAAATAAACAAAGAAACATTATTTAGCAGAAAGCGTAAACCTATGGTTTTTAATATTTTATACCTTAGATGGTCTCCCAAGTAGCGATTGATTTAATGTCGCTACAAGATGTAAGCCGCTTGACTACTCAGTATTCATCAAGATAATACGTACGCCTCAATCACTTCATGCACACTTTCCCGATTCCCAAAATCATGCTTGATCTGCTACCCATTCACTTTGAACCTTATTCCTTCATTATTTTTCAAGATCGATCGCTCCATGTGTGAACACTAAATTGATTAAAAATGGCCCAGACCATTTGGACTTCAGCTTGACCTGAAACAAGCGCAACCTAAGTTTAATAGAATAACAAATCCCAACAACAGAATCTCGCTTTTCAATCAGTTGATCGTGGTACTAATTCATATTCTCTTTATACAAGGCTGCACTTTCATAGTCTTCAGGCAAAAATCATCAACTAAATTCAAGTCATTCACTCTTTGAGTTGATGTGGAACCTCAATCTATGTTCAGCTTCTATATTGCCTTCATAACTTTATGTTATAGCTCTATCAGCAACAGGCAAGACTTCCAAAAAATAAGTTTGTATGGAGACATACCAATAGGACTCTTATATGCAGTGTGATAAGACCATAGAGACTCACCAAGTTTCTTTGACCAATTTGTTATTTTTTCATTCAAAATCTTTTCCAAGATTTGCTTTATCTCTTTGTTTGACCCTTCAACTTGTCCACTAGTCTGTGGATGGTAAGGAGTGGCGACAGTGTGGCGGACACCAAATTTCTGAAGAAGTATTTTAATCAACTTATTGCAAAAGCAGGAACTTTTTTCACTGATAATTGCCCTTGAGAAAATATTCCTCTACAATTTGGAGGTGACCTTTTGCCTTTTTGTTGGGGAGCGAAATTGCTTCCAGCCACTTCAATACGTATTCAATCGCAAAAAGAATATACTTCATTCCGTTTGAACTCCAAATGGACCCATGAAATCACTGCCCAACACATCAAATAAATCAATTACCATGATTAGGTACATGAGAAGCTCTTGCCTCCTTGAAACCCCACCTTCTCTTTAGCAACAGTCACACGATTTGGCAAAATAATTAGCATCTTGGGGGATGGTTGTCCAATAATATCTACACTTCAAAAATTTGTACGTAGTATAGATACCACTATGATGAACACAAACGAGCGATGAATAACGCGTCTCAAGAACTGTCAACATCTCAAGCTCGGGCGAACAGCGACAAATAATCCCATCGGTACAACTAGGATACAAGTATGACGCATCCCAAAAGAACTCTTTCACATCGTGCATAACCTTTTTCCTTTGGTTAGATGAAAAATCTGATGGTACCAAATTGCTCTCCAAATAATTAGCGAAGTTGGGAAACAAAGGGATGATATCATTGAAAGCAACCAAAACATTTTCATATGGGAACTTATAATCAGTCTCACCCTTATCACCAATCAAAAGTTATCCATCATCCTTCAATCTAGACAAGTGATCGATCGGAAACATGGTTCTTTGTCCCCTTGCGCTCTTTCACCACAAAATGAAATTCTTACAACGACAACACACACCTAATAAGTCATACTTTTGAATCCTTTGTGGTCGTCAAATACCTCAACGCCGATAGGTCCATTTTCACTACGACAAAGGTCCCTAGCAAATAAGATCAAAATTTCTTGAATGCACACATCATTACAAGAAGTTCGTTCTCTGTAATGGTGTAGTTCTTTTGGGTTGCGTTTATAAATTTGCTTGCATAGCAAATAGGGTGAAGTATCTTCTCACAACTTTGCCTAATATCATGCCAAGCGCCACCCGACTTGCACCACACATGACATCAAATGGTTCCCCCCAATTGGTGCAATAATGATGAGGGCCAACACCAACTTCTTCTTCAACTCTCTAAATGCTATCAGACATGTAACATTAAAATCAAATTTACTCTACTTTAAATGTCTTTGCACAATGGATGTGCAATTTCCATGAAATCTTTTATGAACCTCCGATAGAAGCCTGCATCCCAAGAAAACTTCTCACACCTTTAATCGAGATGGGTGGACGAAGGATTTCTAATACCTCAACTTTAGTTGTATCCACCTCCATACCTTTCTCAAAGATATGATTCCCCAACACTACGCCTTATTTCACCATAAAGTGGCACTTCTCCAAATTTAGCATAAAGTTATAGTCTTCACACCTTTTGAGTACCTCATCCAAATTATCCAAACACCTATGAAAAGAGTCACCAACAACTGAGAAATCATCCATTAACATCCCAATAGTATCATCAATCATATCAGAGAAAATCGACATCATACAACGCTGGAAGGTTGCCAGATCATTGTACAACCAAAATGACATGCCTTAGGAAGCGAAGGTCCCACAGGGACAACTGAAGGTTGTTTTATCTTTTTATTTCGGGGCTATAGATATTGGACTGTAGACAGAATACCCATCAAGGAAGCAATACCACCCCTTTCCTGCAGGTCTATCTAATATCTGATCCATGAAGGGCATAGGGGAGTGTTCCTTCTCTGTTCAAGCATTCACCATCCAGTAGTCCATGCAAACTCTCAATCTGGTGACCAACCGCATTAGAATAAGCTCGTTTCTTTCATTGGGGATCACATTAAACAACTCTTTTAAGGAACACACGAAACAAGACATTACCAACTAATGGGTTGCAATGGATAGATGACATTAGCGTCCAACCACTTGATGATCTCCTTCTTAACTACCTCTTGCATGGAAGATTCAAACTCCTCTTTTGCTCGATAGTAGGGTTATGATCCGGCATGAGTTGGAATTTGTGACAACAAGTACCATGAGGAATCCCAAAAATGTCTGTAATAGTTCACCCAGTAGCTCGCTTGAACTTCTTAGCATTGAAATCAGACACTCTACTTGTCACCCATTAAGATCCGCCGCAAAAATGACTTGGATTGTCTAATCTTTACCCAAGAAAGCATACCCCAAATATAGGGGTAGAGCCATAAGATCCAATTTAGGTGCCTCTTCCACAAATGGTCTCGCGTGTAGAGCATCATAATTCTTTATATCTAAGTCAAATTTCTTAGGCTTTGACCAATATTCGCACCTATCAAGAGCTGCCACCAACTTCTTGTCACGACCCAAAACCGAGCCGCGACTGGCACCCACATTTACCCTCCTATGTGAGCGAACAAACCAATCTAATCCTTAACAATTCAAACATAATCAACAGAAAATAATGCGGAAGACTTGAACTCATTATAAACCAATTAATTAACTATTAAAATTCAACATCTATTATTCCCCCAAATCTGGAAGTCATCACACGAACATCTATCTAAATTACTAAACTAAGAATGTCTAAGAACTAAAATAACTAAAAAGCTAGTCCATGCCGAAGTTCAAGGCATCAAGACATGAAGAGGGAGATCCAGTCCAAGCTAGAAGCATTAGCTCACCCTGAAATCCGGTATACTGACGACTGGCTAGAATTACTGTTGAGTTGAAGACGACGGAACGTTTGCTGCACTCCACAAATAACAAAGAAGAAAACAAACAAGTAGGGGTCAGTACAAAACACGGGTACTGAGTAAGTATCATCGGCCAACTCAAAATAGAAAACAGTATATATCAGTTAATATCATAAATCAACTATAATACTCAACATGTAGCAACAAAAAGTACTATAATCATCAATAAGTACTACAAGTTCATCCATGAGGACTCAAGCCTCAATATCATACTCATTTGGGAATTAGGTTCATTAGATTGAGTATATTTATCATCTTTAAAGATTCATTATCTTTCTTCCTCTTGTGTCGGTACGTGACACTCCGCTCCATATACTATCCTGGTGTCGGAACGTGACACTCCGATCCTCATATACTATCCTGGTGCCGGAACGTGGCACTCCGATCCTCATTCTATCCTGGTACCGGAACGTGGCACCCGATCCATATTCTATCCTGGTGTCGGAACGTGACACTCCGATCCTCATTCTATCCTGGTACCGGAACGTGGCACCCGATCCATATACTATCCTGGTGTCGGAACGTGACACTCCGATCCTCATTCTATCCTGGTACAGGAATGTGGCACCCGATCCCCTAATTCATCAAGCCTTCTTTTACACTAAGGCATCATCATTCTCGTTATATAATTTATCAAGCCTTCTTTTACACCAAGGCATCATCATTAACAAGTGAATTAGGGTTTCTTTCAAGATTTAGGATTCAATAGCTTCATCATGCTTATTTTAACACAATCACATAATCATATTTGTGCAAGCATACAATTAAGCATATAGAAGGGTTCACAATACTACTAACACATATCATTCTCTATTAAGAGTTTACTATAAGATAGCATAAACCATAACCTACATCCACCGAAGATTAGTGATCAATAAGCAAATTCCCAAGCTTTGTGTTTTCCTCTTCTCGATCAATTCTCTCTCTTTCTCTTTGTTCTTTCTAATTTCTTATTCAAACCCTCTTTCTTTTACCCTAATTAACATATAATTAAGTGTAAAAGATGACAATAATAACCCACTAATTAACTCCAAGTTACCCCTTTTATCCCCCATGAAATTGAGTTATTAATATAAACCCACGAAATATATAATTATGGCAGGAATAGTCCAAAACGTCCCTTTAAAACTTAACCAGAAATCCGACTCCAACTGGGATTACGCAACCTGTGACGGCCCGTCGTGCCCTCAACGGTCCGTCATGCAGGTTCGTCAGAGACTCGCTTTCATTAAAGAGTCTGTGACGGCCCGTCGTACCTACGATGGTCCGTCCTGCACTTCCGTCACGACGTTCAGAGAATCGTTCCCTATACCAAATTCTCAAGAGTTAAAGTGTTTTGAAACGGGGGCTTGCGACGGTTCGTCGTACCTGTGACGGTTCCTCCTGCAGGTCCGTCACAGAGTTTGGAGAGTCGATTTCAGTACTCAGATTTCAAAATTCCTAAGTGTTATGGAACGAGACACCCTCGACGGTCCGTCGTGCCTATGACGGTCGG
Source organism: Solanum peruvianum (assembly GCA_027705065.1). Taxonomy (NCBI): domain Eukaryota; kingdom Viridiplantae; phylum Streptophyta; class Magnoliopsida; order Solanales; family Solanaceae; genus Solanum; species Solanum peruvianum. The sequence goes on from JAKWJD010001760.1 coordinate 28,219,361, forward strand.
TCGTGGTGTTCGTCGTCTTAGCCAATTTTTCCAGAAATAAAATCTGCTGCTCAAAATGACTAAACAGGTCGTTATAATAGATACCAATTTACCCATCGTTCATCCTCGAACGATCACAAGAAGAAAAACAAGGGCGAGAAGTAGTACCTGAATCTGTAAACAGATGTGGGTATTTTTCTTGCATATCTGCTTCCTTCTCCCAAGTGGCCTCTTCAACTGGTCGATTCTTCCATTGAACTTTGATGGATGCAATCTCCCTCGACCTCAACTTACGGACTTCTCTAGCTAAAATAGCAACAGTCTCCTCCTCATAAGTCAAATTTTCATCAAGCAAAACTGAATCCCAACGGATAATGTAGTTTCCATCCCCATGGTATCTTTTCAACATGGACACATGAAATACCGGATGCACTCCGGACAGCCCTGGAGGCAAGGCTAATTCATAAGCCACCTCCCCTACTCGCTTAAGTACCTCAAATGGTCCAATATTCCTTGGACTTAGCTTACCCCTTTTACCAAAACCGCATCACCCCTTTCATGGGCGAAACCTTCAGCAAGACTTGTTCACCCTCCATGAACTCCAAGTCTCTAACCTTTCGGTCCGCATATTCCTTTTGTCTACTTTGAGCCGCAAGAAGCTTCCTTGAATGCACTTCACCTTATCTAACGAATCCCTCAAGAGGTCAGTACCCCAAGGTCTAACCTCAAATGCATCGAACCAACCAATGGGAGATCTACACCTCCTCCATACAATGCTTCAAATGGAGCCATGTCAATACTGGAGTGATAGCTATTATTGTATGAAAACACTGCCAAAGGTAAGAAGCTATCCCAATGACCACCAATTCTATCACACATGCACGAAGCATATCCTCCAACACTTGAATCGTTCACTCAGACTGACCATCAGTCTGAGGGTGAAACGCAGTACTAAGGTCCAACCTAGTACCTAATTCAGCATGCAATGTTCTCCAAAACATAGAAGTAAACTGCGTACCTCTATCTGATATGATGGAGAGTGGAACTCCATGCAACCGAACGATTTCTGAGATGTAGATTTTGGCTAACTTCTCTGCATTGTAGGTCACCTTGACAGGAATGAAGTGAGCAGACTTAGTTAACCTATCAACAATCACCCAAATGAAATCAAACTTACCCAATGTCTTTGGAAGACCAACCACGAAGTCCATTGCAATTCTCTCCCACTTCCATTCAGGAATGGGCATTCTCTGAAGTGTTCCTCCGGGCCTCTGGTGTTCATACTTTACTTGTTGACAGTTTGTACATTTGGCAATAAAATCAACAATATCACGCTTCATTCTACTCCACCAAAAGTTTTGCTTTAGGTCACGGTACATCTTTGTTGCACCAGGATGTATTGAATATCCGGAACTATGAGCCTCTGTCAAAATACTGGTGATCAAATCATCGATGCGGGGTACACATACCCTTCCCTTAATCCTCAAAACACCTTCCTCATCGATTGTTGCTTCTTTAGCCTCTCCTTGCAACACTTTATCCCGAATTTGACCTAGTTTCTCATCATCAAACTGTTTTCTTTGATCTTGTCAAGAAAAGAAGATCTTGCCTCTACACAAGCTAACAATCCTCCTCTTCTCATTTATTTCTAACCTCCTCATAAGGTCATTAGCAGAATTTGCACCTCTCTAGCCAATGGGCGTCTAGAAACATGCAAATGAGCTAGACTTCCCATGCTTCCGGCCTTTCTACCTAAAGCATCCGCCACAACATTCGCTTTTCCCGGATGATACAAGATAGTGATGTCGTAGTCCTTCAGTAGTTCCATCCATCTCCTCTGTCCCAAGTTCAAATATTTTTGAGTAAAGACGTACTGTAGGCTACGATGGTCCGTATAGACTTCACATTTAACCCATACAAATAGTGCCTCCATTGCTTTAATGGCAAATACTACCGCGGCCAACTCCAAATCATGGGTCGGATAGTTACGTTCATGCACCTTTAATTGCCTCGAAGCATAAGCAATCACATTCTTCTCTTGCATTAGCACTGCACCCAAACCCGAATAGGATGTGTCACAATAAACGATGAAGTTTTTACCCTCTACTGGCAAAGTAAGAATTGGTGCAATAGTCAACAAAGTCTTGAGTTTCTTAAAGCTCTCCTCACACTCATCCGACCATACAAATGGAACATTCTGCTTAGTCAAGTTCGTTAATTGGGACGCAATAGAGGAGAATCCCTTGACAAATCGGCGGTAGTAGCTAGCTAAACCAACAAAACTCTTTATTTCTGACACGTTTGTAGGTCTCACCCAATTCTTCACTGTCTCAATCTTAGATGGATCCACCATCACTCCATCCTTAGAAACCACGTGTCCCAAGAAAGGAAAATAAATCTAGCCAAAACTCACACTTGGAGAATTTGGCATAAAGCTTCTTCTTCCTCAATAACTCTAACACCATTCTCAAATGCTCCTCATGTTCCTTCTTACTCTTCGAGTATATCAGTATATCATCAATAAATACGATCACAAAGAGATCTAGGTATGGCTTAAAAATCCCATTCATCAAGCTCATGAAGGCAGCAGGGGCATTAGTAAGACCAAACGACATTACCACAAATTCGTAGTGCCCATACCTAGTTCCAAAAGCAGTCTTTGGCACGTCCGTTGCCCGTATTTTCAATTGATGATAACCGGATCTCAAGTCAATTTTTGAGAAGACACAAGCACCTTGTAACTAATCGAACAAGTCATCAATGCGAGGAATGGGATACTTGTTCTTAATAGTTACCTTGTTCAGTTGTCTATAGTCTATGCACATCCGAAAACTCCCATCCTTCTTTTTCACAAACAAAACCGGAGCACCCCAAGGAGACACACTTGGTCTAATGAAGCCTTTGCTCAACAACTCTTGAAGTTGTGCCTTTAACTCTCTTAACTCCGCGGGAGCCATTCTATAAGGGGGTATAGAAATGGGGCGAGTACCCGGTTCAAGATCAATACATAAGTCAATATCCCTATCCGGTGGCATACCAGGAAGATCTGCAGGGAACACATCCAAAAACACACGGACTACCGAAATCGACTCAATCGAAGGTACTTGGGTCGTGTCATCCCTGAGATGTGCCAAGAAAGCTAAGCAACCCTTACTAACAATCTTCTTAGCACGAAGAAAGGAGACGATACGAACAAGATTGGAAGTGTAGTCGCCCTCCCACACTAACGGATCTGTCCCAGGCTTGGCTAACGTCACAGTTTTAGCATTACAATCTAAGATCGCAAAATTCGGAGAAAGCCAAGTCATACCCAGAATAACATCAAAGTCAACCATTTCTAAGATAACCAAATCTACATAAGTGTTGTGCCCCACAAAATTCACCAAACAATACCTATATACCTTTTCGACTATCACAGACTCACCACCGGAGTAGAAACACGAATAGGCATGTCAAGTAATTCACAATGTAAATTGAGACCATTAGCAAATGAGGAAGAAAGATACATAAGAAAATGTGGATCCGGGATCAAAAATACAGAAGCCATGCAATCACAAACCGAAAGATTACCTGTGATGACAGCATCCGATGCCTCCGCTTCAGACAGCCCAGGGAAAGCGTAACAATGGGCCCTATCGTTTGTCTGTCCGTTGCCCCTACCATGTTGTGTTGTAGTGGCTCCGTTTTGCCCATCACCTCTGCCGTTTTGGTGACCACCATTTCCTCGACCACCACGTCCTCCAGAATAACGGCCTCTACCATGACCACCTCTACCTCTGACTATGGGAGGTCTGTAACTCTGTTTTGGGCAATACCTCTTAATGTGCCCAGTCTCCCCACATCCATAACATTCTCTGGGTTCAAGCATTGGTCTCTCAGAGAAGTGTTGACCGGTCTGAGGTGGACCCCCAACTACAGTCTGTAGTGAAGACTGAACGAGTCGAACTGAGTAACCTCCGGAACCCTGTCCTCTAGTGTAAGAACCATTAAACTCACCTCCCTTTCGAAACCTCTTTGATGTCGATGTCGTGGTGAAGTCATCTGGCTTCACTCCTTCCACCTCTATCACGAAGTCTACCACCTCTTGGAAGGATTTTGTAGTAGCCGCTATCTGTAAGGCTGAAATCCGCAATTCTGACCTCAACCCCTTCACAAAACGGCGAATCCGCTCTTCTGGACTGAAACACAGTTGGGTGGCATACCTGGATAATGCCCGAAACTTAGCCTCGTATGCATTAACCGACATCCTACCTTGCTGTAGACTCAAGAACTCATCTCTTTTCCTATCCCTCAAAGTCCTTGGGATATACTTCTCCATAAACAGGGTAGAGAAGGATGCCCAAGTCATAGGTGTGGCCTCTGTCGGTTGACACTCAACATGTGATCGCCACCACATTTTGGCGTTCCCTTGAAACTGATAACTCACGAACTCAACACCGAACCGTTCTACTATACCCATCTTGTGTAGTAGCTCATGAAAGTCAACCAGAAAATCGTAAGCATCCTCAGATTCACCACCCTTGAAGACTGGAGGTTTCAATTTCAAGAACTTACTGAAAAGTTCATGCTGATCATTTGTCATTATAGGACCAGTAGTCAGACGTGGAAACGTGCCTATGTCCAATGAGGCATCCATACGAGATCCATAGTAGCCGCATGTCGTATCTCTGAAACCGGGGGTGTTGGTGAAGAAAAACACTGGAGGTGCCTGACCGTGATCAGATAACCCGCTAAGATAAGCAAAGACCTGATTGATCACCTCTGGGGTAGGTTGGGGTGGCAATTCCTCATTTTGCACTTGTTCATTCTCCCCTTCCTCACCCTCTCTTATCACCTCCTCAGTCGGTGGAGGAGTCACCGCCCTAGTATCAGATGGGCTAGGTGCTTGTCCTCTTCCTCTAGAGGACGTCCTCCCACGACCTCTACCACGGCCTCTTACCACTGATCCCCCTCGTGCTACAGCCCCAGTGGCTGGCTCAGACGCATCCTGTCTTGCCGTTGTCGCTGCTGGCGCGGTCGTTGCTCTAGTTCTAACCATCTGCGAAAATAGAGTGAAGATGGTCAGATACCAATTCGTATCGCCTAGATACCAATTGGACTCAAGTAGTAGCACGAAAGAAAGAAAGAAGGAGTGGAATTTTACTAAAGTCTTATAGCCTCTCAAGGAAAAGTAAAGGCGTCCCCCTACCGTTCCTTAAGACTCTACTAGACCTGTTCTTGTGTGATGAGACCAACGAACCTAATGCTCTGATACCAAGTTTGTCACGACCCAAAACCGAGCCGCGACTAGCACCCACATTTACCCTCCTATGTGAGCGAACCAACCAATCTAATCCTTAACAATTCAAACATAATCAACAGAAAATAATGCGGAAGACTTGAACTCATTAATAAAAACCAATTCATTAACTATTAAAATTCAACATCTATTATTCCCCAAAATCTGGAAGTCATCATCACAAGAACATCTATCTTAAATTACTAAACTAAGAATGTCTAAGAACTAAAATAACTAAAAAGCTAGTCCATGCCGGAAGTTCAAGGCATCAAGACATGAAGAGGGAGATCTAGTCCAAGCTAGAAGCATTAGCTCACCCTGAAATCCGGTATACTGATGACTGGCTAGAATTACTGTTGATTTGAAGACGACGGAACGTTTGCTGCACTCCACAAATAACAAAGAAAGAAACAAACAAGTAGGGGTCAGTACAAAACACGGGTACTGAGTAAGTATCATCGGCCAACTCAAAATAGAAAACAGTATATATCAGTTAATATCATAAATCAACTATAATACTCAACATGTAGCAACAACAAGTACTATAATCATCAATAAGTACTAACAAGTTCATCCATGAGGACTCAAGCCTCAATATCATACTCATTTGGGAATTAGGTTCATTAGATTGAGTATATTTATCATCTTTAAAGATTCATTATCTTTCTTCCTCTTGTGTCGGTACGTGACACTCCGCTCCATATACTATCCGGGTGTCGGAACGTGACACTCCGATCCTCATATACTATCCTGGTGCCGGAACGTGGCACTCCGATCCTCATTCTATCCTGGTACGGAACGTGGCACCCGATCCAGATTCTATCCTGGTGTCAGAACGTGACACTCCGATCCTCATTCTATCCGGGTACCGGAACGTGGCACCCGATCCATATACTATCCTGGTTTCGGAACGTGACACTCCGATCCTCATTCTATCCTGGTACCGGAACGTGGCACCCGATCCCCTAATTCATCAAGCCTTCTTTTATACTAAGGCATCATCATTCTCGTTATATAATTTATCAAGCCTTCTTTTACACCAAGGCATCATCATTAACAAGTGAATTAGGGTTTCTTTCAAGATTTAGGATTCAATAGCTTCATCATGCTTATTTAATCACAATCACATAATCATATTCGTGCAAGCATACAATTAAGCATATAGAAGGGTTCACAATACTACTAACACATATCATTCGCTATTAAGAGTTTACTATAAGATAGCATAAACCATAACCTACATCCACCGAAGATTAGTGATCAACAAGCAAATTCCCAAGCTTTGTGTTTTCCTCTTCTCGATCAATTCTCTCTCTTTCTCTTTGTTCTTTCTATTTTTTTTATTCAAACCCTCTTTCTTTTACCCTAATTAACATATAATTAAGTGTAAAAGATGACAATAATAACCCACTAATTAACTCCAAGTTACCTCTTTTATCCCCCAAGAAATTGAGTTATTAATATAAACCCACGAAATATATAATTATGGCAGGAATAGTCCAAAACGTCCCTTTAAAACTTAACCAGAAATCCGACTCCGACTGGGATTGCGCAACCTGTGAAGGCCCGTCGTGCCCTCGACGGTCCGTCATGTAGGTTCGTCAGAGACTCGCTTTCATTAAAGAGTCTGTGACGGCTCGTCGTACCTACGACGGTCCGTCCTGCACTTCCGTCACGACGTTCAGAGAATCGTTCCCTATACCAAATTCTCAAGAGTTGAAGTGTTTTGAAACGGGGGCTCGCGACGGTTCGTCCTGCAGGTCCGTCACAGAGTTCAGAGAGTCGATTTCAGTACTCAGATTTCAAAATTCCTAAGTGTTTTGGAACGAGACACCCTCGACGGTCCGTCGTGCCTATGACGGTCCGTCGTGGTGTCCGTCGTCTCAGCCAATTTTTCTAGAAATAAAATCTGCTGCTCAAAACGACTAAACAGGTCGTTACACTTCTCATACTCTTTGATTCAATCACTCTCAAAGTTCATCATCACTATTGCTAATGCTTCAACACCAAGTCTGTCCTCGATTTGCACCTCAGTTTCACTCTCAACTTTGTATGTTATAGCAAATACCAATTGGATGTCACCACTCTGCTTCAAGGATCTACAAGTGTCAGAACTTATTTTTCATTGTTAAGTCAGAACTTTATCAGTCATTTCTCCATATCAACTAAAGCACGCTCCATGACAAGGAATTGTTTCCCGAGTGTAATGGGAACTCAAAGTCAACCTCACAATCAAGATTAAAAAATCGGCTAGAAACATGAATGACTCCACTTTTAGTAGAACATCATGGACCACTCTAATAAGCCTCTTCACATTTCTATTGGCCATGAGCATTTACATCGTAGTTTGCTTTGGGTCACCCAGTCCCAACTTCTTGTACATGGACAATGTAATGAGGTTAATTCTAGCACCAAGATCACACAATGTCTCGGCAAAGTTCAATAAACCGATGGTACAAGAGCTAGCAAAAGCACCAGGATCTTCCTTTTTATTTATAAGGGACCTTGTAGTAATAGCACTACAATGGTACAAATTCTCATAATCCTCAAAGATCAATGATCTCATCTTTGTCACCATATCTTTCATATGCTTTTCATAGCCATGCATTTGGTCTAGAGCTACTACCAACAGAACATTGACGGAAAGTTATTTTAGCATGGTGATGAACCTGTGGTATTTCCTTTATTCGGCCTTTTACTTATCTTTGTGGAAAAGGAGGCAGAGGTCTCGGCAAGGGAACCACTACCTATGTTATGATGACTTCTCTCTCAGTAGCATTTTTTGGTTCTCTCCTCCTCTCAATAACATCATCATCTCTTCTAGTATCAACATCCACCTTAGACGGCATTGGTGGAACCATAGTTTTCTTACCCCTGCGAGTATTGACTACCATAGAATGCCCATCCTTTTTTGGATTCTAGATAGTGGTGCTCAAGATAGTGCTCGGTAGGTGTGGGTTCACTATGGTGGACAACTTTGTCATCTGCTGCTTAAGATGTTTTATGTACACTGCATGGGTGTCAGTTTTTCAATCAATACCAGACAAGTCATTCCTCATCTCTTTACATTCTCATCAGTAGCATTGAACCTTCTCATCATCTTCTGCATCATATCCTCAATACTTGACATGTTACCTCCAGCTTTCGTAGGACCAGATTCTTGATTTTGAGAAGGATCATAAGGTCCAACACGATCATTCTATTACCATAGTTTGTATGGTGGTAGTTATTATCGCGATTGTAGTTCCCATATTGGACATATTGACCCTCTCGGTTATAATTTACATAGTTCTGACCTTCGTTTCCTTGACCCTGCTGCCAAGTTTCCATGTTTGATCCCTAGGCGTTTGATCAGAAACCCCCTGTCTGATCATTTACTTCATATGCATCTTCCTCATAATATCACTCCTCAGCTGGTGGTGGAGTTCTAGTCAAATAGTTCACAATAATTAATAAACAACCCTAAAATATTTTATAAAACAATTAAAAGTGAAAAAGGCTCCATGTTGAATTCTTCTTAAAAAACTTGTTTCAATGTACTCTTTATTTTACATGTTTCTTTGTTACTGTCTTCGTCTTTTGAAGCATAAATATGATGCAATTCTAACTTTCTTTTTCTTCTTGTTCTTTTTTTTTTCTTCTGTCCGATCACATTATATTAAACTAAATATACACATTAAACTATGTATTGTGTAGTTTAACTAGAATTTTTGTTGTACATTTTTTTATAAAAGAAATTTACGCAGTTTAATTTTAAAAAATTTTGTAAATCTGTTCATCATATTTTTTAGTTAATGTAATTCCTGGACATCCTTCGTAAAATTTCTGGCTACACCACTGACTGATTTGCTACACATAGCTTTTTTGACTTTGCAAAAGTGTTATTGATTGTTTAGCTTAAAACTTTTAGAATCAAAGCAAATGTAATCAAAGTAATCATTTTTCAATATACCACATATGTTGTAACGACCTTTATAGGATGAACAGGTGACAACAAGTCATTTTTTGAAATTGATTCACTTATATCAACAAATAATGGATAAAAAATTACATCATCAGTTCATTGTTGGAAATATTTTTTTTCAATATATTCACTTCATATTAATATTTTATTTATAATAAAAAAAGAGTATGACATAATAATTTGAACTCTAAATTAATTATAGGAATTTGTTTATGATTCTTATTTGATTGCCAATGAAAAAGAGAAGCTTAAAAATCAATAATCTTTAAATATGAAAATACACTAATTAAATTAAGATAATTAAGTATTTATAAAATTGATTGACGACATAATTTTCTTGTCAATTATATGAGAATAGTAGTAAATCTCTTAATTCCAGTTTGTTTGTTACTTATCTCCTACGTCATTCCATCGATGTCCTTTAGTAACATTACTTATCAATAACATGATGAAGGCAACAATATAGTAATAGAAATAGGTGTTATAAATACATTAAATTAAGTGGAATGTCCATTAAGCTTATCATAAAGTTATCCTTATCATGGATATGTATTCCCAAGGTGATGAATCTTTTTGGGATAGAAATGTATCTACTAAAGTGACATTAAACATGGTGACCTTTTGGTTGATTTCTCTACCTATAAATAGCTATATCGATCACCATTGTAATATACACTTGAATAAGAAAGAAAATTTCCCTTCTTCTATCTACTTCTTTTGTCTTCTTTTCTTTATGATTATATTCTTATGAGTTTGATTTTATAACACGTTATCAGCACGAGTCTCTATCTAATTGAGAGTGAGTTCTTGTTTTTCTTTAGCTCATATTTTGGTTGATCTCGTTATGAAGATCAAAGTATTATATGCATAAAATCAGGTATGTATTTTCTATAATATTTTATGATTTAGAATAAAATAGTATTCAGTCACTAACAATTATCAGGAACCGATGACATATACTACTATTGGTTGAATATTACATGCTATACAAAACTTCTTAAATGGAAGAAGGTATAAAATTTTAATAAAATGAGTTTGAATATTATTTTGATTGTTTTGAAAGAAACAAAGAATAAATCATGTTGTACTTCGGTTTATTATACCGTTGGTTAAGGGTAAGACGATGGATTCAAGTTTCATCGCACCAAAAGGGTAAGACATCATGTTAAAGTCCGGATGCACCATAAATAAAAATATTTGAGGATAAGACGATGGATTCAAGTTCTATCGCACCAAAAGGGTAAGACATCAATTAGAGTTTTGATGCACAGTGATTGGGTTCAAGTCCCATAGAATTATGGCATAACAACCATAGCGATGATAAAATGATGACTAAGAAAAATAATATATTTTGATGAAATCTCTTGAAATTCATCATATTAAATTGCTCCATTCCTTGAAAAGAATGCAGTAGCAAGATAACTCTGAAGTTCACCTGTTGAGTTGCTCCATTCAATCATATGAATGTTTTAGCAGTGAATGATTAGTCTGAAAGATGACAAATAATTAATGATAATAATAAGGGCGTAGAGGGACAGAATTATAATAGTCATCATTGTGGTAATGATAAAAGGAAGAACATTATGAGTTCTTCAAATAGTCCTTCAAAATGTGAAGACAATTTTTATTATCAAAATGGTATGAAAGGTGATTAGACTTGTGAATTTTGTCAACCCAATAATTTGACAAGTTTATAAATCCTCTATCATGATACAAGAAGATAAAGTGATGGTACACTTGATCTTTCAAAGTGATGTTGAGGTGTGTCATGGAAATATGATGATTAAAGCCATGACAATGTGCTTATAATGCAAATTTATGGAGTAAATATAAATAATTAGTTCATTCCTTGAAGAGAATGTGACTTGTGATGAGTATCGTGAATGCTCGACCATTATATAAGAGAATGGGTCAAGATGTGATAAAATCATTATGGGTTTGATATATGCCACAAATCACATCTATGAAAGGTTTGAGAAAAATTATATATGTCACTTCTCATCTCTATGGGAGATTTGAGAGGAAATAAATTTTATTTAACAGAAATGGCTAATTGTATTGTACGTTTTATACGTCACTATGGTATGTTTATTGTGAACTACCGAAAGGGCAAAAGAAAGAAATAGTTCTTGCCTATAAGGATTGTGGTCATTATTGTGTGGCAATACAAATTTGTCATTGGTTGTGTACCTATGGTACAACAAAAGTAAAGCAAGAAAGACGTCTTTCTCGTAATGATTTTTACCATGACAATAATAATATAATTTCCTCCTTGAAGGAGATGCTCACCATAGGGATGGTGTCATACAATATGTGATAGTACACAAAATTAATTGCAAGCTCTAACGAGTTGTGCTATTACAAGAGGAATAATATTGGGGTTGTTGTAAGTCTCAAAAGAAACGTTTTAAATTTCGGATGAATTGAAAATAAATATTGAGACTATAAATCACTACAACCGAAGAGGGTTATAAATGTTTATGTAAAAGATTACCCCACTTTCCTCGTGTTTGTTCCATACAAACATGTACATGCTGATGAAATCACATGTAAAAGTAAATTATAAATGTACTAATATAAAGATCAGTTGGCATGACTGGTTGACCATTCCGATTAAATGTGATGCAAACGTGATTGAGAATTCAGGTGATTTATATGATGAAGAAATAAAGATTCTTCAAGAATTCTTTTGTGTTGCTTGTTCTCTTGATAAAATGATCATTGTACCAGCTAAGGTTGGGATTGTAATCCCCTAAAATTTTTGGAACATATAAAAGGGTGAATATGGGCTCGTTCACCTGTCATGTGGATCATTTGCAACTATATGATTGATACATCTATGCGATGGTCACATGTATTTTGTTGTCAACTTACAAATTTGTTTTTGTAAGGTTGTTTGCTCGAATTGTTAAAATTAAGAGCACAGTTTCAAACTATGAAATTATATTGATAATGCTGGTTGATTTAGCAGAAGTTGTATGCCTCCAACTATAGCTAAATCATGATTATGTGAACAATACTCCCAAATAAGATATGGTATGAGATAATTTTATTTAACGTGTAGCAACACATGTATGCATCAAACCAACAAGGTTTCCCCATTAAAATTGGTTCAGGGTCAGGAACCATATAATTTTCATCTAAAAACTTGAATGTGCTGTTAGGATTTTAATTGCTCCACCGCGCACAAAGATGAACTTCCAAATATGGTTGGAATGAATGTTAGATTTTCAAACATTAGGGGGAGAGATGATTGACAACTGAAAATTATGTGTGAGGTTAATAATGAATTATCTAGATCCTCGTTAAATAAGTATGTGAACTTAAAGTTCAAGGGATAATTCAGTTGCATAATGTTGCAAATCAGTTGCCAGATGAATGCAATGACCCTATGATATAATTCAGCTGCAAATGCTCCAATGTGAAGTCCTCGAAGGACAGAGTCTATGAAACGCCGGAAGCGTAATAGACCAATCGATTATAAATATAAAATTCCTTGAAGAAAGAAGGAAAAAATGATCAATATGGTCATGATAATGAGGCAAGTGCTATAAAAGAGCACATTGACATAGCACTTCATAAAATCTTGAAAAAGGTTCAGGTACCTGAAATAATGAAAAATGAAGAGATCTCGATAAATTATGTCTTGTTGGAATCGATATCAAATAAGCGTCGACGGTATCTTTGATATGAGGTAGCGCTCAATGATATAAATTGTGACAAGGATCTTGAATTCAAATCTGTCATATATTGTGGACAGATAAATGTTTGTCCAAGTAAAATGCACAATTCAAGTATATTTTGTTTCACTTAGAAAAGTGACATTTTGGACTGGTAGTCTATAAATCAAGGTATAATGTTAGTGGGGTACAAATAAATTATTATGTTATAGTATAACCGTAAGATATCAAATACGATTTGTGCCTTGGGGCATAAAGGTTTATCGTAAAAAAAATCCTGACATTATTGGAGATGTTTTCTCCTTTGGTGGATGCAATGAGGTTTGTTTTGATCTGGCAACATATGAAAAACTTGAATGCATGTAATGAATAATTGTAATGTCTAGCTAGACAATGAATGTTATATGAAAATCCTTGAAACAATCGAGGTGTCTGAAACATATAAGAGTTCGAAAGAAAACTTTTTTAATAAAGCTTCAAGAATCCTTATATGGATTGAAATAGTCTAGGAAGAAAAAGGGTACAAAAGAATGACCCTAATTGTCCTTGTATTTTTATGAAAAGGTCTTGGTAAGACAAAATTTTGTCTTGACCTACAGATTGATAATTTGACAAATGAAATATTTGTCTAACAGTGCACTCCGGACGTCATGGTCATTTCTTAATGTTTTGACTCTAACACTTCCTACTGAGTTTAAATACATTATTTTAGGCATATAAACAGTGTTTCAAGTCTTATTTCTTAATGTGATACTCTAGATTAGGTCTTGGACTTTCGGAGTGTTACATATAATTAACATGAGTTACAACTCAAAGGAGTAGTTCATAACTCCATTTAACAAACAAACATGGCATTTAAACAACAATTCATATCACAAATTACAACATATAAGAGCTCAACTTCACTACATCAGGAACTGCCTTCTCAATATCAACATGAGCTCATCATAACATCAAGAGTCAATTACGCAAAAATTTATTTTCAAGGCTCACTAACATGCTCAATACCATTTCATAAAAGCAACTATACACAAAACACAAATAAGTGCAAGTTAAGCAAAAGAGAATTTCCACATGAAAACTCATTTTACCATGAACCATTTCATAAATATGCATATTTTAGAAAACAAGCCAAATCAAATTTATTCCTTATTTTTAAGAGTATTATTACTAACCTCAACTTGGCTAGAACTTTTGAGGAAAAAGATGAGGATAACTGGACTTCATGTCGTCCATGGCCTACCATGTGGCTCCCTCAACTAGGTGGTTTCTCCATAGGAATTTTACGGAGGCCACCTCTTTGTTCCTCAACTTCTTGACTTGGCGATCAAGAATTTCTTCCAGAACCTTTTAATAGGAAAGGTCCGCCTCCACACCTAACGCTTTAATAGGGAGAAAGGATATTGGGTCGCCAATACACTTCCTAAACATGGGGATATGAAATACTAGATGAACCAAAGCTAGTTCACTAGGTAGTCTCAACTCATATGAAACCTTTCCGACACGTTGCAATGTTTCATAGGGACCCACATACCTGGGACTTAGCTTCCCCTTCTTGCCAAATCTCATCATCCCTTTCATAGGTAAAATCTTCAAATACACCATATCACCTACTTCAAATTCAATATCTCTTCTTCAATTATCAGTATAGGATTTTTGCCGAATGTAGGCTATTTTCAACCTATCTCTTATCATGCCAAACCTTCTCTAAAGTTTCATAGATTATTTCGGGACAAAAGTGTGGGGAATCACCAACCGCAAACCACCAAAACGGAGACTTACATCGTGTACCATATTGTGCTTCAAAAGGTGCGATGGAAATACTCGAATGCTAGGTATTATTATAGGAGAACTCAATCAACAATAGGTGATTGCCCCAATTAACTTTAAAATCTATCACAAGCTCTTAATATGTCTTCAAGGGTTTCAATTGTACACTCAACTAGAACATCCGTTTAGGGATATAAAGGATGCTAAGCTTCACTTGAGTACCCAACCCCTTTTTAAAAGACCTCCAAAAACAAGAAGTGGATTAAGAACCCCTATCCAATATGATGGACAAGGGGATCCCATGTAAGCTCTCTATCTCATCAATGTATATTCTTGCTTTATCCTCCGCTAAATAAGTAGACTTGATGGGGATAAAGTTAGCAGATTTTTTTCCACTCTATCCACTATAACCCAAATTGAGTCATTTTGTCTCCAGGTCCGAGGCAACCCAACAAAAAAGTCCTTATTAATTTCTTCCCAATTCAAAGTAGGAACTTCCATTAATTGAGTTAAACCACTCAGCTTTAGATACTCAGCTTGAACTTGTTGGCAATTTAGACACTTAGCTACAAACTCCTCTATGTCCCTTTTCAAGCCATCGCACCAACAGCCTCCTCGGACTTCCCTCAAGGAAAACTAGTGCAATGTATAGGCAGTGTCCTATACCCCTACCTACACTAAGTATAACCCCATAAGTCAACCTAGTTAGAGTTCACTTGATTACTTTCGTTCATTCATTTTACTTTTGGGAACAATCACCTTAATCGAAAATAGACATTGCGAGTTGAACATTAAATCCGGTGTCATGAAACCCTACACCGAAAGAAGATGGTTTACTTGCCAAGGTAGGACCAAAAATTAACATAGCATTATAGGTGGATCCACTAGATAGTATTCATATGGGGGCAATATTGTTAAAGAACTAGCAGATATGCCTTGAACTCTTTACATGCCCATTACCGTTTTGAGCTCTCATATCATGATAACATTTGGTAAATCTCCCTTCTATGGGGAATTAACACCTCTAATTGTCCAGTCACTCAGTGCTAAGCTAAAGTCCCTTTTTGAAATGACATTAAGTCATTCTTAATCAATACTAGCTTAATATAGGTCATAGGGTACTAACCCCTTTATGTACCACATTGTTCTCTTATTAGGTATAAGATGAGAATTTCCTTTAATCGCAAAATCATCATTAGTGAGATCAACATATCATGGTCATATAATCTAAGACACACACGAGAAACCTTCTTCAAACTTGCATGATAACCTCACTATGATCTCAAATTCAACATAATTATAGCATGCCATCATATTCATCATATTTTATCTTCCTAATTTATTCACATATAATACTTCAGTTGAACCACATCATCACCAAATATAATTTGTTAGTTGTGAATTGTGGTATTAATATGATGTATTTCAATGCATTCAAAGCACACAACTAATTTATATATTATTACAAGACATTAGTATCATCAACATAATTTTAGCACAACACAAGCGAAGATTAGAAATTTTTATGATGCCAAACCCGAGAGCCCTATTTTTGAAAGCTAGATTATTTTTCAGTAGTTTTCTGCTTCTTATTGTGTAGTTCAATAATTCCTTTGGTCCTATGCTTTACTTACTAGTGCAATGATTCATTGTAGTCCCATACCCACAACGAATCAAGTAAGTAATCCAAGGACTAAGGTATGATTTCCTACCTTATAAAGAGTCATTCTTTACACTATGTATTCATTAACATTTCATAAGCCAGTTTTATTGGATATGCCATATGTTTTATTACTTTAATGTTAGGGATGTTATGACGTTTTTAGTTGTCAGTATGTTTCTACTTCCCTTTATTGTCAGCATATAAAGAGTCATTATAAGCCAATCTTATTTGGCCTTGCCCATTATTTGCTAAAACTTCATAAGTATTGATATTGGCAATGACATTCTTAAGCTCTTCTTCATTGCTCACTTTCAACATCAACATTCTTTCTTGATTTCATAGAGACATCCTTAGGAGTAAGATCATGCGAGCTAATATGAAATGCAGTGTTTTCCCCACACCGAAAAGAGGTGATTCGTTGATTAACATGAATCTAGATCATGTGATCTACTCATGAAACCCAGTATCTACCCCACATAAAAAAAGGGGTGATTTCCGACTAAGGCGAATCTATATTAGGTATTCACTCCACACAAAAGAGGAGTGGCTCACGACTATAAATAACCAAGAACATGTTTTTTAGCATTAATCGACATAGATCATGGGAGATAAACATGAAATATAGTATCTACCGCACACCAAAAAGAGGTAATCTCAGTGGCCAAGGTGTGATCGAAACATACCTCTTTCTTAGGTGGAAACCATAGGCTATTTCCAATGTTGGATAGACATAGTTCGAAGACTAGTGACTTAAGGAGAATACTTATCCACCTTGATGGTAGCATCATCTCATGAGACTTACACGTGCAAGCACATGTTCATAAATAGTCTATCGGTGCTTTTCATTATCTTCTTTATATTTTAGAGTTGACTCAAGCAATATGGAATCTTGCTTCTAGATTGAGATTCACTTACTCTATTGATTACTTGTCATCCTTTCTTTACATTGATGAAATGTGAATTGTCCTTACATATCATCCATAGGCATTAATGAGACTAGTCTCACACATTCTAACACCTTCATTCATCAGTATTCTCTTAACATCGTAGCTTAGTTGTAAGTAAGACTTATCTCACTTTCTTTAACACCCCATTCTGGTCACTTAATTTAATTAATTTAGGGACCTATGTAAGAACTAAAGTGTCCCTAAGTCATTGGAACAATAATCAACCCTTTAGAACCATTCTACGTTAAGTACTAGGATATTTCTTGAATTATACTAGGTTAGTGAAAGGATTTAGTTTTGACCATTTAAATAATTTAATTAAATGACTAATTTAATTAATAAGGTGGAATAATGTAATTTCTAAAGTACCCTTAAGTGGTTAGGACCTTAACTAACTCTTTGGACCATCCTATGTTAGGTAATAGGTTGTCTCTTTCTTATCTTAGCCAAAATCTTGAATTGTTTTGTGATTTCAGTTTTGACACTTTAAATTAATTAATTAAGGTTATTAATTAATTAATTAAGTATCCTAGGGTAATTATTAAAGTATCCATAAGTTTTTAGGACCATAACCAACCTTTTGGACCATCCTAGTTTAGGTACTAGGTTGTCTCTTAACTAGTACTAGGTTAGTGTCAACCCAGTTAAGTCTTAGGTTGTCGGTTTCACTAATTAGTGTATTTAGGTTAGTACTAGGTTGGTTATCTAGCTAGGGAAGTATGTAAGAGTGTAAATTAGTTAGAGATCTAGGCCCCACATGAATGAACCCATGTGCATACCTTCCTCCTAACTACCCTAACCAAATTCGGTTAGGGTGGTCCCCTCTTGATCGTTGATACTCTCAAACTTACTTCTCAAATAATAATTAAATCGGTCGTATCAAGTAGAACCCAACTGATGAATTTGGGACCGATCCCACGAGGAAAATCGTTCAGACATAACTTTATTTTATTATAACTATTATTTAGTCATCTATTTCCCTAGAAAACAAAAGGCAAAAAAAAGGGGTTTTATTTCTAAATTAATGAAAATAATTAACTAAATTAATGTAAACAACTAACATATTTAAATCTCGGAGATTAATCAATTAATAAAAGTAATTAGGGATTAAGTGTTCCCCATAGGCTCCTAACTTGATAATTCTAACTATAACAATTCTTTCCTAGTATATTGCATGTAAAGTGATAAGTTATGTATCTCTAAATCCTTAGTCCGGAATTTAGCAAATTTCACTCCGCACCTTGTTTCGGCTATGTGTGTTGCTATACTTATTCTTACCTTTACCTCATACTAAGCATTGCATTCAATATTTGACTAAGTTATTACCTCGTTCCAACCAACACTAGCCTATTAGATAGTGTACAATAAATCTATGTTGATAATTCTTTTCCTAGTATCTACCTCCTTGGTCCGGCAAATAGCATTAAGGCAAGTTCTATCGTTTGCCATCTGTTAAAAAGACTTCTAACCGAAAGAATTATAAATACATGCAAGACTCTATTCTATAATTGCTATTTTAGTTATATTTTACCTCATTATACACCCATGGTTCCCACAACCCTTGTTATGGAGTTTAGTTACCCATGGTCATAATCACACTATTCATATTTAATATAAGAATTCATGCACTTACTTTAATGAGAAAGAATAAAATCCAGAAATTCACTTGATTAATCAACCAAAAACACCAACAATAAATTCCAGAAATAGTGTATCAATTACTGAAATTAATTATTCAATACTTGAACAAGAGAACTAAAAATTATCGAAAAGTCTAACCCAAAAAATGAGGTTTTCGAACTATTTATAATAAAAACAAAAACCTAATAAAACATGGATTCAACTTACTGAAAATCTTTCCAAACGCGTCTGAGTGGACGGACCTCGTGATGGACCGTAGTGGTCACGATGGGCCGTCATGGTCTCCGTCGTCCCATACTTCACGAATTCTTTTGGTGCTTTCTTCATTACCCTCAACGAACAGGTATGACGGACCGTTCCAAGAACGACGATCCGTCGAGGGTCTCCGTTCCATAATACATTAACTTCTTGGAATTTGGGTACTGGGACTACTCTCTGATAATTACGACTAACTAGCAGGACGGACGGTCCTGAGTATGATGGTCCGTCATGGACTTCTATAATCCCACACTAGGTCAAACTTCCCCATCTTCCTTCGCAGCTTCCTCCTCACTACGATGCCACCTACGGACCGTCACAGACTCGACGGACCGTCATAAGCACCGTAGGTGGTCTCTTCTCCATGTCTCGCTCAAAAACATCCGCGTTAATCTTTGGACAAATTTCCTGCAAATAAGGAGAAGCTTACATAAAAATAAATAAAAAAAGGCTTTTGGACACACAGTAAACTTAAGTCAAAAACATTAAAAATACCGTGAAACCACGGTACATCAACACCCACAACTTAAATTAGTTGTTTGTCCTCATGCAACACACTATGACTTACTACAAAATCTTTATACAAGAGTATCCATATTTTAGCCTTTGCAATCATTCGGCTATCAATCCCGATCATTCTCATCATGTTTATGCATGTTATTACTATTACGCTTGAATTATGTGGAACCAGACCATGACACAGACTCACCATGCACTGACACCTATCCTCTTCAATTGATCCCCGAGGTGCTAATATTTGTAGTATTGCAACTAGTGTCTTTACTTCAAAAAAGCATCCTCATTTTTCACACAATGATTTCAGTTTGAGTATAAGGATTACTTTTCAACACTCAGTCTCATAACAAATTCACAACTCATTCAAACATATTGCGATAAGCTTGCTCTTATTTTCACTACTTTAAGTTCGCCATACAACTCCTAGGATCACGATAGCACTTTCTTAGCTTGTAACATAGGCTTAGGGTCACGTAGGGTATATTTAGGTATACTTTAGTGACTTGTTTACCTCCTTGACATATCGTCTAAATGTACCACCTTTTTATCGTTTTATTTCGCTCAATTTCTCAATTTTCTTTTTATCTGTTGTTTTCCCTTTCTTACCCTTATAAGTAACTGACTTTTTTTACGTACTTCTGTATTATTCTTTCTTTCTCTTTATTCTTTCAACCCCACTTTTCGGAGTATTCCTTATAACAGCCACCCTCAACTCATGACTTTGCCATGAGTCAAGGTTCACAATACCCACGGTTGGGTCAGGGCCACGACAAGGTTGTTTTCTGCATTAGCCCCCCTTAACTTATGCTTTGGGCATAAACAGAGATGCACTATCCAAGGAGTGACCAGGTCCAACACATTATTCCCAGAGAAAATTAGTTGGGGTGAAAAAGAAAGATCTGTTTTTAGGCTCAAATCATTTGGATAAATATGGGATAAAATTAATTTTTTTGGGGGCTCAAGATTGACTCTTTCGAACAAAGTCCTCTTATCCTTTCCTAATTGTTCATTTTGGCTTACTTTTAGCAAGACTAACCAGGCAAGTTCTAGCTCAGTCTCAATGGTGGATCCTTCGAATTTTCCTCACACTCACTTGACATTCATTACATTCCCAAATTATTAGACACCTAGCTCGAGTCTTATATTCAAGGTCATGCAGTAGTGTATATCTATGTCTTGTTTAGAGCCACACAATTATCAATTACTATGCCTAGTCATGCATCATTTTCATATCGGGATATCATATTTGTTTTAGCCATCATTCTATAAAATTAAACTATGTATAAAAGATATAACATGCCGGTTCAACAATAAAAGTAATCAGTCTTTTGGGGAAAAAAGAACATAGGATAGAAAACCCCAAAAGAGGATCGTGAATTGGGCTACTCAGACTTCACCCTAGCACTTACTTTCAATTTACCCCACCCCAACAAAAAGATATGCAATTGTCCTCAATGCATAAAAAAACTGAGATATGAGAGTGGTAGGTGAAGCAAACCTGAGGCGTAAAGCGCCGGCGATAAGCAAGTTGATGGGTCCGGTTCCTCGGAACCCACTACCTCTGTAGTCTGGACACCCTCAATAGTTTCCTCATCATCAACAACACTATAAGTCGTGCCTCCCGCTGTCTCCACATCTCTAGAGCTAGATGCCCCGACAGCTGACTCTACAACCCTAATCTTACGTGCCTGCTAATCAGCAATCGAGGCTCTCCGCGCAGCCTCCATCTCACTGTCGCTCCGTATTCCTTTCCCTTGACTCATCCTCCTTTCCACCCCTACTCCTCTTGGCATGATATCTAGGGGGAGGTTGTGGAATCTTAGAGGTGGCGAATAAAGCAGCCAACACTGTGTCCTCAGTAAGCTTTGCAGAAGGGGCCTCTGACTCAGGCACCCTAGCCTCTACGATCATATTAAGATCTGCTTGCAAACTCTTAACCGCAACCTTAAGGGTCAACACGTCGACCAGAGTGGTTGGCCGGGCTAGCACCTGCAACTCAAAAGCGTTTAGGCACTGATGAACCTCCGCGATCTTCCTCTCTTTGTGCTGTGCCATCTTAATCTCCAAGTGATCCTCCGCCTCCGCAATAGACCTCTGCATCCAAGGCTGGATGCGATGCAAAAGTGTGGACATCTGAGAATCTAGTGTCTGGACCCTAGCAAGCAGGACTAGAGCGGGGGAAGGGGCTGGCGAGAGGAGCTTAGGGCAGTGCTACTACCTGCGATAGACTCGACCAGGGTAGTGTCAGTGGGTGCTGATGTATACGGCATAGCCGCTCGAGCATGCTCTACAATATCAGCTAGATACTGACCAAGTGGAGGCACCTATGTACGGGGCCCTATGCGTGGAGCCAACTTATTGGCCTCATCCTTGATGAGGCCGATATAACATTGCCCTGCGGAATCTTTAGCTGATCAATCTGCCAGATGGGCACATCTGCGGACCTGCATAATGAAAATACAATGCACGGAAAAGGGTAAGTAGTGGTGACCTTGAAATCCCTCCCGTGCATGACCGCCTAAAGAATCCAAGCGAAGTCAACCTCAAACCCGGCCATCATCGCTGCTATCACAACTGCGGGATCCAATGGTACTATATTATCTGCAGCCGTGGGGGAGAGGCAGTGGCTTCCTGATAAGTGGGGGAGACAATCAACCATAGAAACTTAGCCGTGAAAGTCAAGTTAGCCTTCCTGATGGCTTCTTTCGGCTCTATTACCCAGTCGGCATCCTCTCCATCAATAGATAAGTGCTGGGCCATCCACCTCTTGGTTTCCTGTTTCAGCGATGTCTCACGCAAGAATCAACCCTTTTTAATAATTTGCCACTGATAGGCAAACTCGGCGGTGAGAGGGTTCATGATGATATCAACATCCGCGCCGTATAGATACAGGCGGATGGCTGGCAGGGAGATGTCGACCTTCATGCCGTGTACTCTGACATGCTCAAGTGGGGCCTGTTTGGCGGGGGCAGCCCGTCTATCGATTTGTGATCGGAGAGTAACCACATAAGAGGCGTAAAACTCTTGTACCAACTCCTCAGTGTAGTGGCCCAAAGAATGAGCCGTCCACTCTAGCCGGTGTCTGGTGAAAGAGTGTAGATATATGGAATAGTGGGGAGACTTCCCAGAAGGACCTGCCTCTCAAGTGTGAGGGTCTGTGTCATGACGACTTTATCATTTAGAAGCTTGGCATCTGAATACACTTGGTATTGCCCGTCAACACACAACCGGTTGGGCTGGTCGGCAATCGGGGCGGAACTACAGTCAGTGAGCCTAGAGTGGAATTAGAATTGTCAGCCTCATCAGACGAGGCAGAGTGTGCAGCCGTGGCAAGTGCAAAGACTTCTGAGGACCCGGAGGCTTCCTCCGACCACGAAACTCCTAAGGAACCAGACACTCCTTCTTCTTATGTAAATGGCCCAGAAGGTGTGTCGGTCAGGGTGCGCTCCTCATTAGACTAGGAGGCAGTGACTGTGACGGACTCCACCTTTTTGGGTGTAGCTATGGTTGCACGTGCAACTCGTGCTTGAATGGCAGTGCCTGGGGCACGTACTCGGGATCATGATGATCATCAGAGCCTATAACCAATCGGGCAGACGGGGCGATAGAATTTAAACGCCCACGTGCGTAAATTCGATATTTTTTCGGTACCGTTAGAGATAGTACCTGTAAAGAATCATTATTAGTACTATAAGAAGAAAACAAGACAAGCAAAAATGAGACAAAATATACATAAGAGCAAGGCTGTAATGACATGTCTTTAGTAGAAGTGAAACACCACAAACCAGGTGACGACCCGTTGTGGGTATGATGGATCGTCATGTCTTACTTCAACTATGTTTATTTGGAGACCCTCAGAAGGAATGTCTATGACAGTTATGACGGATAAGCCGTCGTCGATGTCCGTTATGGGGCACTTAGAAAAAGTGTGGACACGCTTAGGAAAGAGGTCTCTGACCATCATGACGGTTGTGCAGGAGGGACAATCAAGGGTACAACAGTACGTCGTAGATGTCCGTTAGTGGACACTCAGAAATAAAAATGGAGACCCTTAGGACAAGGGTCTCTGACAACCATGACTGTTGTGCAGGACGGACCGTCATCGATGTCCGTCGTGGGGAACTTAGAAAAAGTTGGAGATCCTTAGGAATAGGGTCTATAACAACCACAACAGTTGTACAGGACGGACCGTCATGGAAACAACGGTCCGTCGCATATGTCCGTTGGTGGACACTTAGAGAAAACGAATAGTGGGGTGTTGGGAAAGACCCTGTGACGGTCCGTCATGGGTACGACGGTCCTTCATCGGGGTCTCGTTCTTTCATTTAGTGACAGACCTGAGGATGCCACAATCGTCCCCTGAGACTCAAACAAAATACATGATATTAACCTACATGTTTCTAACCCAAATGCCTAGCAAACTAGCAATCCTAAAACACCAATATATTGATTTTGAAAATGGCAATTTGAGGGACTCTCAACCTAGGTCAGTCAAAATTGGATCAAAGAGAAAAGACCCACCAAAAAGAAATAGGCCAATAGTAATTGAAAAACAAAAATGCAGTGTAAATGGGTAGAGATCAGAGACACATACCTGAGAAGAGGAGAAAAATAAGCAAGTGAGGCACTCACCTATCAAGAGCAGAAACACAACAGCAGACTCCAACTAGTAGAAAGGAGTTTTTGGGATTTGGGGATTTTTGAAGTGATGTGGATCAGTTGATAGAGAAGAGGATGAGAAAGGCAGGAAGTTGGAAAGGGAGGAAATGGGAAAAAGAGGGAAAGAAACGGTTTAAATGAAGGAGTGGGGAGTTTAAAAGGTTTAAAACTTTTAAAATTCCCCAGCTGGGTCGGGTTGGGGTTCTGGTTAATGACGCAACGAGTCCCCGACTACAGTCCATCGCAGATGCGGGGGTCCGTCAAGGGTTCTATCGCGGATGCCCTAATTTTGAAAATAAATGAAAAACATACATGGCACGACGTATTCATGCGACGGTCCATTGTAAGCGTGACGGTCCGTCAATGTATCCGTCAGTGAATGTTAAGGAGTGATTTTCTGTATAATTTCCTGGTGATGTGCTACCTACAAATTTAAAACCCATTAGTAGAAAATGCTACCATTACTAGAAATAAAACTTTAGTTGGGTTAGAGGATACGTATTGGGTTGCCTCCCAACCAGCGCCTGATTTAATGTTGCGGCATGACCGAAGACACTTGATTACTCAGACCTAATCAAGATGGTATGCCTCGATCACATCATTCGCCGATTCAGCATGCCCGAAATAGATTTGTATTCGTTGTCCATTCACCTTAAACCACACACCCTCCTTGGTTTCAAACTAAACTGCTCCATGAGGGAAAAGTTAGGTAATCAAGTAAGGGCCAGTCCATTTGGACTTGAGCTTTCCCGGAAACAAGAGCAACCTAGAATTGTATAAAAGCACCAAATCCCTAACCATAAACTCTCATTCTTCAATTTTTAGTTCATGGTACTTCTTCATCTTTTCTTTGTAGAGGGTTGTGCTTTCATAAGCTTTTAGGCGAAATTCATCGAGTTCATCCAACCTAGTTAAATGTTGTTCTGCAGCTTCATTCCAATCCATTTTCAACTTCTTCATAGCCCACATGGCTTTATGCTCTCATTCAACCTGAAGATGACAAGCTTTACTATGTCAATTTTGGTGTGGGGACATACATATGGGAGTTTTATACGCTGTCCGGAAGGCCCAAAGAGCATCATCAAGCCTTCTTGACCAATCCGTTGTACTAGCGTTCACTGTTTTAGACAATATCTGTTTGATCTTCCTATTTGACACTTAACCTTGCCCACTAGTTTGAGGATGGTAAGGAGTGGCCACATTATGGAGAACCCCATATTTCTCCAATAATCCCTAGAAAAAGTTGTTGCAAATGTAGGATCCCCCATAACTAATAATTACCCTTGGGGTACCAAATCGAAAGAAAATATTCTTTTTCAAGAACGCAGTGACACTCTTCCCTTCATTGTTTGTGAGAGAGATAGCTTCCACCCATTTAGATACATAATCAACTGTTACTAAAATATAATTCATTCCATGAGCACTCACAAAAGGACCCATAAAATCAATACCCCAAACATCAAATAACTCAATCACAAGAATGGGGTTTAGAGGGAGCTCTAGCTTTCTTAAAATGCCGGCATCTCTTTGGCATCTATCACATGTTTCGGCAAACTCATGAGCAACTTGATGAATAGTTGGCCAATAGTAACCACATTTTAATATCTTATGAGCGGTTCAAATACAACTATGATGTCAATCAATAGTTGGGAAATGGCATGCCTTTAAAACACTCAACATCTCAACTTCTGGCACACAACACACAATAAGCCCATCGACACAACTCCTATATAAGTATGGTTCATTCCAAAAGAACTTCTTCACATCGTAGATGAACTTTTTTCTTTGTTGAAAGGACAAGTCCGATGGAACAATATCGCTAGCTAGATAGTTCTTAAAATTTGCGAACCATGGAATCAAGTCTTGTGATGCAGCCAATACATGCTCCGTCTTATCCCCTAACTCTCTCATAGCTTGATCTTCTATACGAGACAAGTGATCGGCAACTTGATTTTCGCTTTATTTTCTATCCCTCACCTCAAAGTCATATTCTTGTAGCGGTAATACCCAACGAATCAACCTCGGTTTCGCATCCTTCTTTGCCATCAAATATCTCTATGCTGAATGGTTAGTTTGCACTATAACTATAGTACCTAGCAAATAGGAGCAAAATTTTTCAAAAGCAAAGACTATTGCAAAGGAGTTTATGCTCAGTCACCATGTAGTTCTTATGGCTTCATTTATGGCTTTAATAGCATAGTAAATGGGGTGAAGGATTTTGTTCCTTCTTTGTCCCAATACCACACCAAGAGAAACCCCATTAGAATCGCACATCACCTCAAATGGAATGTTCCAATCTGGAGAAATAATTATAGGTGCATACACCAATTTTTCTTTTAGCTCGCGAAATGCTTTAATACAGGATTCATCAAAATAAAATTTATAATCTTTCTCCAGCAGTTTGCACATGGAAGCTTAATTTTTGATAAATCTTTGATGACTCTCTGGTAAAAAACTGCATGCCCAAGAAAGCTTCTCACACCTTTTACAGAGATAGGTGGGGTAAGTCTCTCTATTACCTCAACTTTAGCTCGATCAACCTCTATGCCATTTTCTTAAATTCGATGACCCAAAACAATACCTTCTTTCAACATGAAGTGGCATTTCCCCCTATTTACTACTAAATTGCAGTCTTCACATCTCTTAAGGACCTCAGATAAATGGCTAAAACACCGCTCAAATGATTCACCAACCACAGAAAAATCATCCATAAAAACTTCAATAGTATCTTCCACCATGTTGGAGAATATCAACATCATACATCTCTTAAATGTGGCGGGTGCATTGCACAACCCAAACAACATTCTCTTGAACGCAAAGGTCCCATATGGAAAAGTAAAGGTGGTTTTCTCTTGATCTTCTGGTGCAATAAAAATCTGATTATTCCCCGAATGTCCATCAAGAAAATAGTAACCACCCTTTTACCGCAAGCTTTCAAACATCTGATCCATGAAGGGCATAGGAAAATGGTATTTTTTGGTCCATGCATTTAATTTACGGTAATCCATACACAACCTCCATCAGGTAACCAATCTCATTGGAACAAAATCATTTTTCTCATTGGGGACCACAGTCATTCCCCCTTTCTTAGGTACACATTGAATAGGGCATACCCAACTATTATCGGCGATCGGATAGATTAGTACGACATCCACCACTTAATAATTTCTTTTTTCACGACCTCTTGCATAGGTGAATTTATGCGTCTCTGGTGCTCAATACTTGGCTTATGATCGTGCATGAGTTTGATTTTATGAGAAAAAATATCATGAGAGATCCGAATAATGTCCGCGATAGTCCACCCAATATCTCTTTTGAACCTTTTTAGCACTTTCATCAAACTCTTAACTTGTTTTTCATTCAGGTCTGATGCAATGATTACCTTAAAAGTGTCACCATTTCCTAAGAATTCATAACTGAGATGAGGTGGGAGAGCTTTTAGTTCTAACTTTGGATACTCATCTATAGATGGTTTCACGGGTGAAGACTCGCGATTCTTCACGTCTAACTCATATTTCTTCGGTTTAAACCGAACATCACCTCGATCAAGAGCCACGAATAATGACCAATACTCTTCAATTAAATCTTTATCAAAAATCAAATTCACTGCCGCCAATGCTTCTACACCTAGACGG
Source organism: Solanum peruvianum (assembly GCA_027705065.1). Classification (NCBI taxonomy): domain Eukaryota; kingdom Viridiplantae; phylum Streptophyta; class Magnoliopsida; order Solanales; family Solanaceae; genus Solanum; species Solanum peruvianum. The sequence continues at coordinate 28,247,351 of JAKWJD010001760.1, forward strand.
TCTTTTATTTGTGTCTTAGATAACATACTAACTTTGTAGGATATAGAAGGTACAGATTGGAGCTCACCACTCTACCTCATGGACCTACAAATGTTGAAGGTCACTTCTTCATTGTTCAACCAAAATTTCATCTGGTCCTTTTCCTATATCAACTCAGGCTCTACCCATAGCAAGGAATGGCCTCCCAAGAATAATAGGCACTTCAAAATCAACTTCACAATCAAGAATAACAAAATCTGCAAGAAATATGAACTACTCCACTTTTACTAGCACATCGTGGAGTATCCCTATATGCCTTTTTACAGTTCGATCGGCCATCAGTAGCCGCATCGCAGTGGGCTTTGGATAACCCTAACCCAACTTCTTGTAAATCGAGAGGAGCATGAGATTTATGCTTGCCCCCAGATCAGATAATGCTTTTGCAAAATATAATAACCTGATTTTTACAAGGAATAGTGAAAACACCCAGATCTTCTTTCTTTTGTACTAGATATCTTGTAGCAATATCACTACAATGCTGCATTCTATCATCATCCTCAAAAGTGACTAATTTTTTCTTTGTAACCTCATCTTTCATAAACTTGTCATAACCGCGCATTTGTTCAAGATCTTCTACCAAAGGGACATTGATAAAAAGCTGCTTCAACATTGTTATAAAATGCCAATATTTACCATCCTTGGTCTTTTTCACAAACTCTTTGAGGAAAGGGTGGTGGTGGTCTAGGAATGGGAGTTACCTTTTTAGGCACTTCAACATCTTTTCCAATGTTATCTTCCACTTCACCACTAACCTCTACCGCTTTATCATTATCTTTTATCACCTTTTCCTCATTAGACGAAATAGGTGGGTCAATGGTTTGCGTACAACCCTGAGTAGTGATTGCCATACAGTGTCCATCATTTTTCAGATATTAGACAGTGTTGCTAGGAAGAGTGCCAAGTTTCCGTGTGTTCACAGTCGCAGATAATTGGGCCATTTGCAACTCAAGGTGCTTAATTGATATTGCATGTGTATCGACTTTCTGTGCAATACCCGCTAAATCACTCCTTAACTCTTTAGTGCGCTCATCACTAGCATCGAACCTCCTCATCATTTTGTGAAACATATCCTCAACTCGTGCAATACTACCTCCACCATCCCTAGGAGCAACTTCACGATTTTTAGGAGGAATATAGGGCCCATTCCTATCATTTCTATTACCATTGTTTCCCCTATTTAAGTTGTTGTGGTGGTTGTAATTTCCATCTTGGACATAATTACCCACACGGTTATAGTTACCATAGTTCCGACCTTGGTTTCCTTTACCCTGGCGCCAATGCTCCTGATTTGAGCCTTGGGCATTCGGTCAGAAACCCCATGTCTGCTCATTTACCGCATAGGAATCCTCCTCATAATAATATTCATCATTTGGTGTTTGTGGTTTAGACAAGTACTTCACTACATTTATCTTTTCTGCACCCCAGTGACCTGTTTTAATACAAACCCAAGCTCAGTTCTCATCTGAGCCATCTCTTCATGAATCTAATCTGTGGCTCGGTTGTGTGTGGATTGCACTGTGAAGGTATTTCTTCAAGTATCTGACTTCCTAGTACTCCAAGCTTTATTATTCTGGGAGATTTTCTCTAACTTTTTGGCAATCTTGGCATAAGGAAACTTCGCATAAGAACCACCCGCATAGTATCTTATACCACTTTATTATTATCATTCTGTCTGTGATAGAAATGTTCCTTCAGTGACTCATCATCTATGCGGTGATTGGGGACACTTTTTAAAAATGAAGTGAATCTATCCCAAGAAATTCTAACTGACTCTCCTGGTAGTGCCACAAAGTTGTTCACGCTGTCATTGTAATTTAGTTTCTTGGAGACCAGGTAGTAACGTGCTAAGAAAACGTCCCTTATTTGGTTCCAAGTGAAAATTGAGTTATAAGGGAGCTCAGTGAACCAAATAACATCCTCTCCTGTCAGTGAGAGAGGAAATACTCTTATCCATATTACATGTAAATTCAAATCAGGCCTTGCTACACAGCTTTTACGCACTGCCCTTACATATAGCTATATGGTCATGTGGGTCCTTAGAAGGTAGCCCATAAAACAAACCTGTAGCAGTGAGCATTTGCATCAAACTACTAGTTACAACAAAGATGTGGCCTTGTGGTAGAGTGGGCAAGATAAGTGGCCCATAATAGTCTGCAATATTATAATAAACTCTGTAGTATTCTTGAGGACGTGGAGTTGGATTTTGTCCGTTTTGTTTATTTTTCACAAGGATCATCGGGTAATAACCGACCATGAGCATCAACTCGAGCTGGGATGTTCTAGTTTGGATCATCATCGTTAATACCCAAGTTTCGATCCATAGTGCGTAGTGTACGCTCCAATTCGTCGTCGTAGGGAAACAAGGTTTCTCTTCTTCTCTTTGTATTTGACATAAAAGGAAGTTAGTTCTGCAAGAATAAAAATCAATAGAAAAGTAAAATTAAGAATATATTGACTAAACATTAGTAATAAGTTTAAGTTAATCTAAGAGCTACTTTACCCGGCAGCGGCGCCAAAATTTGATACGCTCAAACATACTTCTCAAATAAGAAGTAAAGCGGTCGTATCAAGCAAAGAACCCAAATAATGAGGTTGGGATCGATCTCATGAGGAAAATAGTTCAGACTTAACTTTATTTTGTTATTACTATTATTTAGTCAACTATTTACCTAGAAAACAAAAGACAAAAAAGGGGTTTTATTTCTATATTAATGAAAATAATTAATTTAATTAAAGTAAACAAATAATAGATTCAAATATCGGAGCTTAATCAATTAATAAAAGTAACTATGGCTTAAGTGTTCCCACAAGTACCTAACTTGATAAATCTAACTATAACAATTCTTTCCTAGTATCTTGCATGTAAAGTAATAAGTTATGTATCCTTAAATCCTTGGTCCGACATGTAGAAAATTTCACTCCGCACGTTGGTCCGGCTACGTGTGTTGCTATACTAACCCTTACCTTTACCTCATATTAAGCAAAGTATTCGATATTTGACTAAGTTATTACCTCGTAGAAACCGACACTAGACTATTAGATAGTGTACAATAAATCTATGTTGATAATTCTTTTCCTATTATCTACCTCCTTTGTCCGGCAATTACCATAAAGGTGAGTTCTAACGTTGGCCATCCGTTAAAAAGACTTCTAAACGATAGAATTATCAATACATGCAAGACACTACTCTAGAATTGCTATTTTAGTTAGATTTTACCTAATTATTCACCATGTTTCCCACAACCTAGTTATGGACTTTAGTTACCCATGGTCATAATCACACTATTCATATATTTAATATAAGAATTCATGCACTTACTTTAATGAGAAAGAATAAAATCCTGCAATTCACTTGATTAATCAACAAAAACACCAACAATCAATTCCATAAAAAGTGTATCAACTACTGAGATTAATTCTTCAATACTTGAACAAGAGAACAAAAAATTATCAAAAATTCTAACCCTAAAAATGAGTTTTTTCGAACTATTTATAATAAAAACAAAAACATCATAAACTAAGGATTCTAATTACTGAAAATCTCTCCAAACGCATCTGAGTCGATGGACCTTGTGTGGATCATAGTGGTCACGACTTCCCCATCTTCCTTCAATAGCTTCTCTCCTCACTACGATGTCACCTACGGACCGTGACAAACTCGACGAAACATCATAAGCTCCGTAGGTGGTCTCTTCTGCATTTCACGCTCAACAACTCCCGCGTTCATCTTTGGAAAGATGTCCTGCAAATAAGGAGAAAATTACATAAAAATCAATACAAAAAGGCTTTTGTACACACACTAAACTTATGGAAAAAGCATTAAAAATACCGTGAAACCACGGTACATCAGTCGCTTCTCTCTTGTCTTAACCATGTGCTTGCACATGGGTTGGTTTTACATTCCTATCTAACTATTCTTGATGTACTGTTGGGAATATTTACTTATTTTCCCAAGGATCCTCACTATGTCCTTGGGAGCTGCTTAATTTACATGATCATTTTAAATGGTCATGTGGAATGGTGCTAGGCTTGACACTTGGATGCCTAGTAATTCATATGTTTTGTTGAGATGTGTTTTTTATTAGCTTAGGGTATTCATTGTAGGTACATTTCTTTAACAAGGTCATTGATACTTAGAAAAATTTGCTAACACCCTTTTAGACAATATTATATGACTAATATTTTGCTTATTTGGGTATTATATGGAAATTGGTTAATACCCCTCAACCAATTTTCTATACTATGAATATTGGGCATTGTAATGCCTTTGTATCCCCAATACGCGTTTTCTTAAAAACCTATTACGATCTTCACTAGACATGATATTTTTTGGAATGTTACATTATCCTCCCCGGTTAGGAACATTCATCCCCAAATGACAGTACCCATCATTTTAACACAAAGAGGGTGATTTTCGAAAGTTACTTTAACATGCTTAAACTTTTCTCTTTTGTGAATATCTGATTCACACTTATTTGGATGATGCATAACATTCAAGCTTAGCTGAAGCCTCATATTTGAGATTGCGGAATTTCCTTCTCAATCACACATAACTTAATGCACATCACCACTCATGCAACACAAAAATCATGTATATTCTACACATAAACATTAACATGACATGCAAACATGACTTCATTTTAGCTCATATAGTGCAATTATTAAAATGTACGATTAGGGACTTACAACACCAAAATCAACCAATGCACTAAAAATGAGATTTTTTTTAAACAAAAGCTAGACATAGGAAGAGTATATCTCACATAATAATTGAACAAGTGATGATAATGGGATCTCATATCGGCCTCGGCCTCCCATGTTGTTATCTCAACAAGGTGCTTCCTCCATAACACCTTAACGGTGGAAAACTCTTCGTTCCTCAACCGTTTAACTTGGTGATCTAAAATTTCAACGAAAACCTCTTCGTAAGAAAGTTTCTCATGGGCTCCTAACCTGTTAGATAACATCTGGTTGACTTTAATATTGGAAACTATTTGGCTTGTTTGATTTGAACTACACCCTTTCCATTTCAACTCTAACTCATTTGGCAACAGAAACATTACTACCCTGTTTCGATAGTCTATGGTAGCATAGAATTTACAAAGCCAATCCATACCCAAAATTATATCAAAATCAGGCATGGTTAATTCTATCAAGTCATCATAGTTGACTCTATCAAGAATAGTTATTGGGTAGTCTCTCTATACTATTTCATCTCTAATGTTGTCTTCTCTTGCAAAGACTAGAACTTTATTGTGGCGCCTTAGACCATTCGGCCATCCTGACCTATATCTTATACCATATTTGAGCCACATCCTTTAAGCTTGGATGCATCCAACTCAGCCTTATCCTCTTCATTAAACACCATAGCAGACATTAGAACCTACCCTACACTTACCTCCATGCGAACGACCATACTTACCGCATAATCCAACAGTTGGGTGCTTGAGGAGGAGCTTGGTTTCCCCCAACAACTGCTTCTCTAACCCTCCTTCCTAAGTTTGTTCTTATGTTCACGCACACACAAGAATAAAGTTAGACCCTAGAATGACATAAAATGTCAAAGCTCGAGACAACACGATAAAGAGTAGAAGAAGGGAGATTTCTAAAAATCGCAATGTCTCTAAGTCATGATTATGGCGTGCTTCACAACCATAAGCTATAAACTACTTAAAGTGGTTGTTTTGAGCTTTAATTCCTAGGTAATTTAACCTACTGCTTTGATACTAAGTTTGTCACATCCCGGATTATGGAATACGAATCGCAACCGGCGTCGTTCACCTCTTAGAGGTTGCAGACAAGCCTCTTCTTGTATTCATCACATTCATATTGTTAATTTTAGCAGAATATTTCAAACTTTTTACATGTTTGAAATATACATAGACTTCATATAGTTAATACATATTTAAATCATATACTAAGCTCAACATAAAGAACAACCATCTATCATAAAGAGTCAATTCAAAACAATAGATGAATATATCATAAATAAGTTTGCCAAACACAACCTTATTACAAAGCTTCGAAATGAAAGTACGAAAGAAACTGTAGGGAAAACATCCACTAGCTATGTCTATATCTAAAGCTGGACTAATGCGTGTGACATCCTCGAAATCAAGAGGACCTACCAAATGATCTTGAGAAAGCGTTGCTATACAAAACTCTTCGAGAGTCGTCAATCTGTCCTCTGACCTGCACCTAAATATAGAAAAAAGTAGGGGTCAGTACACCGCTTTTAATAAGTATGGGTGTATGCACACATACACATAAGGCTACGCGTGATCAAGGAAAGCTCTTCCTAGAAAACATGCCCTTTCTGGAAAGTGACTTCTCTAGACTTTCCTAATTCATAAGTTGTTAATTGTGGTATGAATATGATGTATTTTAATGCATTCAAAGTACACTTTCAATTTATATATGATTACAAGACATTAGTATCATCAACATACATTTAGAACAACTCGAGCGAAGATTTCAAATTTGGATTATGCCAAACCCGAGAGCTCTATCTTTGACACTTTGATTATTTTTCAGTCCTTTTCTTCATCTTCCTCTTGTGTAGTTCAATAATTCCTTTGGTCCTATGGTTTACTTAAAAATTCAATGATTCATTGTAGTCCCATACCCACAACAAATCAAGTATGTATTATAAGGACTAAGGAATGATTTCCCTACCTTTTAAAGAGTCATTTTTTACACTATGTTTCATTAACATTTCAATTTTTTTTGCTATGCCAACTGTTTCATTACTTTAATGTTAGGGAAGTTATGTGGTTTTTAGTTGTTATTACGTTTCTACTACCCTTTATTGGCATCATATATGAAGTCATTATAAGCCAATCTTATTCGGCCTTGCCCATTATTTGGTGAAACTTCATACGTATTGATATTGGCAATTCACATTCTTAAGCTCTTCTTCATATCTCACTTTGAACATAAGTTCTATCATTATTCTTTCTTGCTTTCGTAGTGACATCCTTAGGAATAAGATCATGAGAGCTAACATGGAATTCAGTGTCTTCCCCACATCAAAAAGAGGTGATTCACCGATAAAAATGAATTTAGATCATGTGAGCTACTCATGAAATACACTATCTGCCCCACACTAAAAAGGGGTGATTCCTGGCTAAGGCGAATCCATCTCAGGTGTTCACTCCACACTGAAAAGGAGTGTCTCACGACTATAGTGAACCAAGAATATGTTTTTGAGCATCAATCGACATAGATTATGTAAGCTAAACATAAAATCTGGTGTCTACCCCACACTAAAATGAGGTGATATCACTAGCCAAGGTGAGATCTAAACATACCTAGATCTCTTAGGTGGAAACCACATGCTAATTCCTTGATTGTCTAGACATAGTTCAAAGACTAGAGACTTAAGGACACTACTTATCCACATCGGTGGTCGCCTTATCTCATGAGAATTACACATGCAAGCACATGCTCAAACCTTGTCTATCAGTGCTTTGATCACTTTCATTATCTTTACATCTTTTAGAGTTGACTCAAACATTATGGAAGCTTGCTTCTAGATTGAGATTAACTTACTCTATCGATGACTTGTTATCCTTACTTTACATTGATGAATGTGAATTGTCCTTACAAGTCATCCTTACTTTACATTGATGAAATGCGACATGTCCTTACATATCATCCTTAGGTGTTAATGAGACTAGTCTCACACATTCTAACACCTTCATTCGTGAGTATTCTTTTAACATAGTAGCTTAGGTGTAATTAAGATTCGTATCACTTTATTTAACACTCCATTATGGTGACTTATTTAATTTAGACCCCTTTAATTATGTTATAACTCACATTACTTCCTTACTTTAGTGTAGTAGCTTCGTTTCATCGTTTATGAACGATGAGCATTTTTTTCAATGAGTTACCTATGTTCGTAGTTAATTATTTTAGAGCATGTTGGGAGTTGTCCTAATGAATGACATGCCTTTGGTTGTGGATTCATTGAATTAATCTAGAAGTTCTAATAATATCAGTTTATACTCTAAGCACACAAGATTTGCATATGATTAGTATTGGCGTCAACATTTGGATATTAAACTAAATAACCATTTTTGTTGGCATAAGCCAATTTTACGTCTGTTCATATTTAAATAGAATATGTATGAAAAATTAGCCAATCATTCAATCATTTACATAAACTTATAGCCATTTGCAAGCATCCGTTTTGACAAAGTAGTATAAGCCAATTTGTTGGCATAAGATACACGATTCATTTAAGATGTGATTTCATAGATGTTTTTTAAGCTAATAATGATCACGTTTTTAAAACCTCTTGGACAGAATTATATTAATATTCATTGAACTTAGCATTTTCATAACATCACAATAACATCAAGTCAACATTCGGCCAAAACACATAAATCACTTAACACATCACGGACGTAACTTAGCATATCATCAGTTCTTAATTTACGTGATAATATTAACTTTACACAACTAAAAGTTAATAGTTTAATTTGATATTCATCATTAAAGAATAATACATGTTAAGAAAAGCAAGTACCACATACCAACAACATGGTCTCTAACCTATTCATCATCGAATCGAAAAGGATACTAGGGACAAGGGAGTTCGACGAGAATATGGGAACAACCCGAAGTTCTCTTGGATAAACAAGTCCACGAGAGGAGACCATACTTTAAGTAGAAATTAATATACGAAGATAACCTTGAACAAAAACTTGAAGAAACCTTGGAATCTCCCTAGAGAAATCGATAAACTTTCTGTCTTTTTCTTTCGTTCGTTGTTTTCTGATATGCATTAGGAAAATCTTAGTGTTTGAAAATGAGTCTAAGACTTAGTAACTGACCTTTAATCATTAAAATTATGTTAATTAAGTTAATTAAATAAATTAATTAGTTAATTACTAAAAAGCCCCTCCTTGATTGAATAGAAATAGGAAAACATAACACTTAGTCAAATATGGAAATTGGTGTTGACTACGGTTCTAGTAAAGATTTTGACTTCATATTAACTAATTAAATACTTAATTTATATAATTTAGGGACCTAGTATAAGTAATAAGGTACCCTTAAGTCATTGGAACTATAATAAACCCTTTAGGACCTCGTAGGTTAAATGCTAAGATGTTTCTTGAATTATACTAGGTTAGTGAAGGATTTCGTTTTGACAATTTAAATTAATTAATTAAATTTCTAATTTAATTAAATAGATGAACTAAGGTAATTACTAAAGTACCCTTAAGTCGTTAGGACCTTAACTAACTCTTTGGACCATTCTAGGTTAGGTATAGGTTGTCCTTTTCTTGTCTTGACTGAAATCTGGAAATTGTTTTGTGATTTCGGGTTTGCCCCTTTAAATTAATTAATTAACTTGCTAAATTAATTAATTAAGTATCCTAGGTTAATTACTAAAGTATACCTAAGTTGTTAGGACCATAACAAACTTTTTGGGCCATCCTAGGTTAGGTACTAGGTTGTCTCTGTAACTAGTACTAAGTTAGTGTCAACCCTCTTAAGTCTTAGGTTATCTGGTGCACCAATCCGTACATTTCAGTTAGTCGTAGATTAATTATCTATCTAGGGCTGTAGGTTAGAGTCTATAATTAGTTAGAGAGCTAGGAACCACATGGGTGAACCCATGTGCACGCTTTCCCCTAACTTCCCTAACCAAATTCGGTTAGGGTGGTCCCCTCTAGGACTTTTCTCTCTTATCTTGCCCATGTGCTTGCACATGGGTTAGTTGTATATTCCTAACTAACTATTTTTTATTTACTCTTGGGAATATTTACTTATTGTTCCATGGACTCTCACTATGTCCTTTGGCACTACTTAATTTACATGATCATTTTAAATGGTCATGTGGAATAGTGCTAGGCTTTACACTTGGATGACTAGTACTTAATATGTTTTGTTCAAATGTAATTATTATTAGCTTAGGGTCTTCATTGCAGGTAGATTTCTTTAAGAAGCTCATTAATACTTAGAAAAATTGGCTAACACCCTTTAAGCCAATACTTTCTAATATGCCCAATATTTTGCCTTTTTGGGTATTATATATAAATTGGCTAATACCTCTTACAATTTTTATACTATGCCAATTATTTCTCATTATTGATTACTGGAATGCCTATATATCCCCAATACGTATTCTTAAAGACCTATTGGGCTCTTCACTAGACATGAAATTTGCCGAAATGGTGAACTAATATATAATCATATTCAATCATAATAAACCAAAATAAAACAATATCAAATCAATTTCAAATATCCATTCCATAACTAGAATGAAACCATGTTTTTGACATCTTTTGAAATGAATTTTGTAAAGCTTCTTCTGGAATGAGATCCCAAGAGTGAAGATATTGCATACATTAGAATTCCCTAGTGTTTGTTGGCGAAAATAAGAAGTATTGAAGCCTTAGTCCACCTTTAATCTTGTTCTTCAATGGGGTGTTGAATAGAGAGAGGAAGTAGAGAGAAGTTGGAGAGAATTGGGTTTGGGAAATGTGCGGTGATAGGTTAGTTTAATGAGGTTTAGGTCTTATATAGTCCCTCAACTAACTTAATTAACCCTTCCTTAATGCTTAACTAATTAACTAACAAACTAAATAATTATTTCATTAAACTTAAAACTTGACAGTGAAACAGATCCCCACCCACAAACAAACACACAACGTCCCGTAGTCCCCTCGATGGCCCTGTACTGCAGGTCGTTGTTTGTGACAGAGTCTGGTTTTGGACCCTTCTGGACAATTGAATAAGTTTCAACCTACGAGTCTATCGAAGGAGCGTCGATCAAATGACAGCGCGTCGCTTGACTCGTGGTTGCACAGTGTCATTTAAAAACATTTAGGTCCACATTGAAGCTCCTCTTCAAGGACCCTTTGGTTGGTCCATGGTGATTCGAATTTGACGTTTCGACTCTAAAAACACTCTTATATATATTTAATACCTTTTTACCAATTTTACTTAAATTCCAACTCTTAAAAGCCCATGAAACATGCCAAGCAACACTAGTGCACATTTCTCCTGACGTCATGGTCGTTTCTTTATGTTTTGACTCTACCACTTCCTAATTAGTTTAAATATATTATTTTAAGATTATAAATAGTGTTTTAAGTCTTAGTTCTTCATATGAGGCAAGACTATAAATAGTGTTTCAAGTCTTAGTTCTTCATGTGAGGCTCTAGATTAGGTCATGCACTTTAGGACTGTTACATATATTTTGCCTCTCCCAACCTCATTTGTAGGATAAATATAGTACATTATAATTATATATATATATATATATATATATAATATATATATATATATATATATATATATATATATATATATATATATCTATATATATATATATATATATTAGCTAAAAAATAGGGACTTTTTATAATGTTTGGCTTTAGGCTGAAAAACTTGTTGAGACGACTCTAAGTTTCGTATATGGTTTGACTTTGGATGACAATATATCCCAATATATAAGGATTTACAATGTTTATAACCTATAAAATTAAAGGTCTATGAATCTATTTTTCAACGCATTAAAGCGTTTAATAATACAACTTTACAATACATAGATATTCACATTTTTGTACACACTACGCAAGCATAAATTGTTTTCGATATATTTCATATTCAAAAATCATTTTCTCTTAAAACCAATTTCTTCATAAGACTGAAAAAAATTTCTTAGTTCTGCTTTGATCAAACGCCCTTAAGGTTTAATTACTAGAACTTAAGTGCTTCACAAAAATTATTCTATACATTGAACTCATGGGCTGATATATATTTCTTTGTGTTTCATGAGGCACTTCTCTCTTATGGTTTTCACAGTTGGGTTTCCAGTGAATTCGGGGTAAGTGGTAGAAGCTAAAAGTTAATTTCACAAGGTAAAAGTTATTACACCTCTCTATATCGTTAATTTTGAGTTATATGTTATCATCAATAGACGGTTATTAAATTTGGATATTCTTCTGTTTTGCTTGGTTGTGATCTTGTGAAAATTTTTAGTGTCATGAGCCAGAACCCCGATTTGTAATGACACCTACCGTAACTCACCAGTAAGTAAGACAACCCATATTGTGGAACGACAAGTAACAAAGATATAGTGTAGAAACAACAATCAATATGAAATAACTTATACAATTAATAAAAATAGCGGAAAATAAGAACAACATAAGATAAATACACTCAAAAGAGAAATACAGTCCCACAATCTTGTAGACAAGTACATAGCTACTAAAATAGTACAACTTTCAAAAATGAACAAAAATATTGTCTTATTTCAAATACAAAAGACTAGTGTACGACCTATAAACAGAAGGAGAAATGCTAATCTAGAATTTCATAAACTCACCCACAACCTCTACAACAAGCTTGAAATCAGTGCTAGTATCAGGTGCTCGGACCTGATTCACGAAAATAAATATAGAGTTTAGTATGAGTACTAAAGGATTAGGCTCTCCGTAGGCATGATTAACCATATGAGCTTGAAAAGTAAAAAAAAAATAGTGAGAAGTGAGAAATGATACCAACTAGAGGTCAAACGAGTGGACCTATAAGGAAAGACAAACATGAATGCACACCAGTCAAGGAGAGAACGAATATAAAAGTAAACATTTAATTATAACGTAACGGACCCCATAAGTTTAAAAGTTACACTCTTAAAGAATTGAAAGTAATTAATCAAAATGGACACCCAGAAGCTTGATGGATACACACAATAACTAAGGAAACTATTATATAATGAATTTGAGGAGTTTCCCATCAATGCCACAGCCATGCACAATTCTAAACCGTGTTAAGGAACTGAAAGAACCCAATAGAGTCACCAAGTCAGGACTCAAATCTGGCTGATAGAAGTGTGTTTTAACTCGAACATGCTAAAAGAGATTATTTAAGGACTAAAAGTGCAACTAAAGATGTACTCTAGTGCCTTGATCCCAACAAATAAAAGGAATGCCATGGACTTGAACCATCTATAGAGTCATTGAATGCTACAAAATCACTTGATCTTCTTCAACCGGTACATGCTGTAAAGAGAAACAATATTCAAAATCACCAAGTACCCACTCCAGCTCCAAATAAACGACATGAAGTCAAACCACTAAATAATGAATACTTATCAGACGCGTCCGATCCAAAAAAACAAGTGAAATTATGTGTAACATGTCATATGAACCTACTTTACACCTAGATATGAATCACATTAGCAGAGCGGAGTTTTTTATAAAAGTCCTTATAAATTTGAGTCATATGACGCGACATTGGAGAATTTTTAAGGCTTATCAGATCCAAAGCATAAGTATAAGACTAGCCTACACCTCGACTAAGCCTAATAATTAAAACTAGTAACAACCTAGTCATCTACTGGCATAGTACATGGCATGATGCAATCACGATAACAAGGTATGGATGCTCAATTTATGAAAACTACCAAACATGAGGTTAAGACATGAATTCAATAACCTAAACATGAATCAACTACAAATCCACCCCAAATCAAGCTAATCAATAATAATTTACTTTCGCAAGTTCAATTTAAAGACCAATAAGTCATAGCCTGCTTCAATGCAGACTATGATAACCCTCAATTTATCCTAAAAAAAGTTCGAAGAAAAATGGATTGTGTTCAATAAAAATACAAAACGTAGAGTCAGAGTTGAACCCACATAGAATAATCTATTGGCAATTGAAAAGACAATGATTTAATAGATACAAGTGTTAAGATAAACATAAAAGATACAATGTTTTCAAATTAAGTGTGATTTTGATAACGAAACGATGGTTTTGGGAAAAAACGATATCAAGTAAGGGTTGTATGAGAATTAGGAAATTCTGAATTCATAAAACACTCAATATTCCATCAAAATTCAACACATGCTTATTCAGTCACAGATATTCTAGATCATCATCAATCAACCTTAATTTATTTTTGGTCTCCAAGGTTTATATCACGATATCTCCTATCTTAATCAAGTTAACTTTAAAGTAATCCAAGACCCTAATCTAAACCCCAATTTCTAGAAACATTAGAATTCAACAAAGTAAACCTTTATTGTCTCCTTTCAGTCTTAAATATAAGACTCAAAGCTATATATAATTATTATCCTAATTATCCACTTCGCAAATTATCTTTCTAGTAATGCACGAAGATCAGAATCTAGTACTGAGCATGCACTCTCAATTCACAAATTCAAACATGAAAACTAGATTAAACTCATTTCATGAATTCAAGCATTGAACCAATGAATTACAAAAGTAATAGAGCTATATATCAAATATCCAAATAGCTTTGTCTATTTCTAGCACAAAATCCTGATACAAACAATTAAAAACATTGCTTGTTCTCAAGTAAACAAAATTAAAAAAATATAAGAGACACTCAATTAAGCACACACACTTCTATTTCAACTAAGGGTCATGGTAATGGCTGTGGTTGGTACTAATAATTAGAAAGCAAGCAAATGATTATCAACCTAAAGATCCCCGTAAAGTTCAAGAACAATTTAAAAACTCGATGTATTTCATTAATGATCAAGTGGCAAGAATAGTTCTCAAGAAATGACTCTGAAATACTAGTTAACTAAACAACTTCCCTTGACTCAATTTCAGAATCTATTGAGTTCACCTATCGATCCTAAAATTAATTCCCTCACAAGAAGTATCATGTCCCAAAAATGTACACACAAATATTTACAAGACAATGGAAAAAACATCAATCACTTCCGCTCACAAGGAATAATGTCATCAACACAAATGTCACACCATAAGCTTGCCCATATTTTCAATCTATATTGACTCATCAACTTCATTTGGTTGGAGATCTCAAATGACATTGTTAGGCTTGTAATGTAGGTTTATGAAAGGCAAAGTATCATATTCCTTGAATTCTACACAAAAAAATCATCATTTCCAAACTAATGAACACTTCTCATTTTTTTTATTTTTCTTCTCTTATTTTCTAGATGCCCCACATGCAACCATTTTTTATCTTTTGTAGGATTCAAGTTTCATTTATTCACTTTCTTTCTTTCTTCTTCATAAATTTTCTTTCTTTAAGATTATTCCTCTATTCTCTTTTTTTTAATCATGCCCTGATGTGGTAAGACTCCTTTCAATGAGTTTCTTATAACACCCCAAGTTAGGATTTTGGCCTCAACTTTCACAACTTCAAGTTCTATCCTTGCCATGTTCGATTTCCTTCCTAGATGCTAATCATCAACATTTAATCATAATAGGGAAATATTAGGCATGAGGACCCTAATTGTTGATCTATATAAACCTTAATAAGTGCAAATTTACCACTCTTCATTGTGCAAACTGTATGTCATGATTATCCCAAATCAGTTATGTGCTTAGTGAGTATCTTTCTAGAGGACAAACGCTAATTCCAGTTCGGGGGTCCATATGTTGATATTTTACCAACTTATTCTATTCTTATACATAAATTATTGAAATATTTTAATTCTAATTTATAGGATTTTAGTCCCTTATTCTCTTATATGTAGGCATTGGATCCTTGGAAGTGAAAATAATGACTGATTGGAGTTAAAATTTATATATTAAAGGTCGGTAAGGAAAAACTGTGTAGCAGAAGTGCACCTATATTCTGTAGGTGCAACACACTTGATAAGGAGATACATTATAAGCTGCACATGTATGCATCAAGAGGGAAACTACATCCTACAAGTGTTGGCACAAGAAAAATCGATCAAGTCCGGACCAAGCAAGTGACACACCTGTATGTCGAAGACTGCAACCTGTAAATTCAGATCCAAGTGCTAGTGAGCCGATTGTAATTTAATAGTAAAAAATTTATAGGGAAAAAGGACTTCATATGAAAGATTCTAAGGTCCAAGTGGAGACATGTTCAATTCAAGGATATGTTTTTCTTTCACAATTGGGGTATTAGACATTAGAGAACATAGTATTAGAGATATAGTACTTTTTTATACGAATTAAGGAAGATAACACCATTGGTTATAAAATTAAGCTTGAAAATAATTTTGCTGCAAATTAGAATGCAATGAAATGTTACTACTTTGGTATAACTTTTAATTTTTTTATGAATAGCTAAACTCTTCTTTATGGGTGTCTCTGTGCAAGATTTGTGTTTATATTCTATTGGTAGTGAATAAATAGTCTTAAAATAAATTATTATGCATGGATCTATTGTTGATTTCTAGGTTTAACTAAAAGTCGATGGTTGCAACCACTAATTGAAACTCTGTAATTTCATTTTTCTTGAAAAAAGAAAATAAAGGTGGGTAAGACTTCAAAAATGAGGACTTGAGATCTAATAAAAGAATTAGATCTACACATAATTCGATATGATTAAATCCTCATTTTTAAGACTTAGAACTAAAGATAGTCTATACTCAGTCAAACTAATGCTTGGTGGTTTTCATGGCATTGTATTGGGGTTCACAAGAATCAAAAATACATTTTCATTAAATCAAGAGAATTTTAAATATAGTTAGGCAAATTATATCCATGGTGATGGATTCTAAACTAGTTAGTATATGCCTATCACGTAACACACCTTCAAATCTCACACACCCGTAGTCCATTTCAATCTTGAGAAATTAACTCTTGAATTACATTGTCATTTTGATATTTGAAAAAATTCGATGGTTAAAACTCCCCCATGTATATATTTGTCATTGTTTCAATGTACTTCTTGGATTAAATTGATAAAGAAATAGTAGATTATCCTCTTTTCAATCTGTATGGATTCAAACCTGATTAATAAAGTTGGGTATTGTTTTACAATGACTACTATCTGAATTGAGAGCTACAATTGAGCCTTTTAACGTAACCCTACCTCAAAAATGTATAGTATCATATTAATATTTTAACCAATCCGTCCATATGATGAAAACAAAGTCAGCCCTTTCTATCTCTATCAACTCTACTAGATTCATATTACAAATGGGTCATGATATAACTTTTGGTCTTTTGAAAACTTCTTAGCAATAAATGAAGTAACATAGGATAGGTTACTAATGTATAGATCAATGAGTAAAAATGATAAAAGGAAAAATAAAGTACCTAAGACCATATTGAGGGATTCTTTAAATATTGTTGACCTGCTAATGTATACACATGGATAAAGCTAGCTCGCAAACTAGAATCTTTTCCTTTTATCACAATCCAAACATTATCATGATGGCACTTGTCTAATTTTATCAATGATAAAAAAACCTGAAACTCTATTAAAGGATAAATGTGGAAATAAAGTAAACTAAAAGACTTGTCGTAATCTCAATAATGTGGATAACACATTACAAGTCAAATATAAACCCAAAACCTGGTTGTCACACTACAATACTCTAAGTATTACATTCAATTTAAAGAAGTATAAAATTGAATATCTTTGTTTCTAGAATATAACAAGAACATAATAAAAGAATAAGAGGCGTCAACCAAGACTACAAAAATCTACCCTACAAACTATCCAACTATAGCCTCGAATGTAGAAAAGAAGTGGAGTAATCATGATAAATCGAGCTTGTAACCTATACAAATGAAGAAGCAAGGGAGTGATAATCAAAAAGCACAGTACACAATACACATAAATACTAAACAAAGTACTCCAACTACTCCATTCAAAACTTCTCAACTACTTCTTGGAAGAATAATCATCCCAACCTAACTGATCTCACACAACACAACAAAGCACGTATAAAAGACCGCAAATTTCACCTCAACAAGAAAGAAAATAACCATAACATCTCATTGTTCTTAACCACAATGACATATAAACAATTACAACTAATGGAGATCAAATCAAGTGTAATTAAATGTATTGCCATTTCATATTAGTTTTAACGATACACACCCATTGTATCTCATTTGGGACATATGGGGGACACTTCAATCCATGCATTTATTGTGGGAGTGTGGCCTGATCCCTCTTTCCTTTTAATGAAACCACCATAGGTGTGTGGCCTATTCCCTATTTCTACTCAATAAATCTACCACAAACATGTAGTCAATTCTGGTCATCCTGACAAAGCAGCATCACAATAGTAGTACAACATCAATCCAAATATATAGGCGTGCAATGATAGAATATGACAATGATAATCCAACATCAATATCCATTCAATGTTAATCGAGAAATTCGACCAAGTAAATCATCATACTTAAATATTTATTCCTGGCATAAACCAATTCATAAACAAACAAGATTCTTATTTTGACCAACACTTGTTATATAATCATATTCATCCAAGGCATAAACCTATTCACAAACCAACAAGATTCTCATTTTTACCCCAAGTTTTTATCGAAAGAGTTATTCATAATTAACAGTTTATAATATATCTAGAAACCCTTGACCTTTTTTTTATTATACTCGGTCACACAATGACATACAAGGTCCAGTATACTTAAAATAGAGTCAAAAGATCACTTGCCTCAAGAAATCAAATAATCACTCTGGCAATTGGGTGTCCCCTCACTGTCTGGTCTCCAAACTAGCATAGTTTGTTCAAATCAAAATAAAAATGAGAATTCAAAACAAACAAAAACCATATAAATGATTTTGGAAAAAGGGGTCAAATCGACCCAAAAACCCACTCTTAAATACTAAGTTTACATCCATAATTTTGTATCAACTCACATTACCCAAAGGTTTTGGAAACCATTAATGAAAATCTCATTGAAAAATGAGATAATATCAATCTTATATCACAATTTTTCTAAAACAATAAACCTTTACAAAAAACATTATAGTTTGGAACCAAATATCATGTTTTATGATCAAAATCATGAAATATTTAGTTGTTTAAAGAGTTGGGAAGTTTAAAATTGTTACTTAATAGAAGAATCTCAAAAATTCACTTTGATATCGCCCCAATTTTTGGAAATTTTTTTGTCAAGTAAGATTTTCTAGTCATGATCGTGACTTAAAGTTTGCCGATGATTAAAGATGGGAAACTCATTCAATTGACCTTGGCATTCACGACACAAGCCAAACCATCATGATAATAAGAAAACTAGTACTATGAGATCACACCAACCATCCACATGATCATGATGCGCAGAAATAGACACCTTTACGATCTAGAGGATCGGCCTCGCAATCACGATGAACCATATAACATGCACCAGACATAGCAAAATAAAAATTTACACAATGTACAATATCCCTTAATGGACCATTAGGTTTTCATCGGAACACCGAGTTCCTTGAAAAATAATACTACTAAACTAAACTAGATATTTCAAACTCAATGAAGCCATAAAAATACATATTTGTGGTCTAATCCAAAACCTCCGAGAGTCACAATAAAATAACTTAACACTCAAAAATAATAAACCGACCCTCGAAACATCATAAAATTTAACCAAGACATCACCTAATCAAAAAATTATCTCCTTAATTCAACGGAATTATCAGAATTCCGATCAAACCGTCCAAATTCCAAATGTTAAACAAAGTCAATTCAACTTATATATTCACTTACACTTCCAACTTGAGTTCTCAAATCCATGAAACAATTCAAGAACAGAAATCAAAAACTGCCTTAGATAAAATTCCAAATTTTCGAGCTAATAGAGATTATGGAATTCCATTCACAGGCTCAAAGGTATTCTTTTACTAAAAACCCAATTTGAACAATTTTGGATCATCCATAACTGCAACCTTTAAATCAAAACTGAAAATCAACTTCATAAACTAAACAAACATTACTCTAGAAAATTATGGTGTGTGCATGTGGGGGTGATACTATTTTGTGAAAATTTTCAAAAATAACCAGTAGGATAATTACACTATCCACAACTAAAGGATATGTTCGTCCTAAAACATAATATAAAAGAATGTACCTAAAACTTTGAAAAATTGAGGGTATTTAGCATGCATGTCACACTCCATCCTCCAAGTTGCCTCTCCAACTAAATGGTGCTTCCCTTGTACCTTCATAGAAGCAATCCTTTTTTTCCTTAGCTTCAAAACTTTCCTAACCAATATGGCTATAAACTCCTCCTCAAATGAAAAGTCTTGATCTAAAACCACAAAATCAAGTTAAATCACATGGGACTCATCTCACATTTAGTTCCTAAGTAAAGTAATGTGGCAAAATGGATGCACAATTGATCAACTCAGGGATGTCAAAAACCTATCCATAATTAAATGGACTTAGTCTTTAATATCCCAAAGCATGTTTGTATCCAATGAATATATACAACTTCATCAAATCAATTAATCAACCTTTACACCTCATAAAAAATAATTCCTCAAATAGGTCCATCTAAATACTACAGTGATAACTTTTATTTTAGACAAACTCTACTAAATATAAGTGTTGCTAACAACAAGCACCAAAGTCAATCATACACGTCTAACATTTGCCTTAATACCTTAATTGTCCATTCAAACTAACCATTCATTTGGGATGAAAAGTTATACTCATTTCTAAGTGAGTACGCGACCTATGATGTAAGGCTCTCAAAAAGTGAGAAGTTGAAAGGTAACCTCAATCAAAAATATAAAAAATGGGAACCCCATGAAACTAAACAATATGAGTGATGTACACTCGAGCTCGATTTTCCTCTATGTACTTCACCTCAAATTGAATGAAATGGCGGACTTGGTCAACTTATCAAAAACCAACCTAACAACCCATAGTGGTAGGAAAACCAACAACAAAGTACGCGTTAATCTGCTCCAACTACTAAGTTGGGAATAAGCATCCTTTATGATACACCACCAGACCGATGATTCTCAGACTTGACCTATTCGAAATTCCTGACGTAGCCACAAATTTCATTATGTCATTCTTCAGACTTCACAACCTGTAATGCTGACTCAAATTGTGGTACATCTTAGCCTTTCCTTGATGAGTAGAATTTCTAGAGCAATGATGTTATCACCCAGTGGTACACTGTAACTGTAAGATGACATACTTGATCCTGAAGGGGGTCTCATACAAGCCCTTAGCATATCATCACATAAGATACTTAAAAAGTGTGGAATGTTAAGACATTTTCATACACTTTGAAATCAAATCATAAGTATTACTACGCTTTTTATCTCAAACCATTTACTACAATACTTGAATAACTCTTGGGGCGAAGCCCATACAACAGTCTCAAAAGAAAATAGTGTATTTGTCCTCGAATTTATGAGGATTTATCAAATCATCAACTCCTTGCACTTTTAGAAACATATATTCAAGAATGGAACTCTAATCTCCGAAACCTACATTAAATTATAATGTAGGCAAATGTATGTGTTAGTACAAAATATACTAAATATGTTAGCTAGAATAACATCATAAAGGCATAACAAAAGTGTTAACAAATTTAAGACGTAATTCATAAACATATAATAATATAATCATAACCATAATCTCCAATGAGGAATAATACAAGAATAAGTTAACGTAAGGCCTAATCCAACATCAAAAAAAATACAACATATCGTAAGCTTAGTTCATACTTAATTACTATTAACATAGGTTAAACTTCATAAGTAACGTTCAAGTTAAACTTATGCAATTCATATATGAGACCCTATAATCCCATCTAGGCTAAGTATCACTTTTAGGCCATTATACCTCTTTATACTATTTGATATCATCTCTTATCTTACGTCTCATAGACAAGCGATACTATCACCTTTAGTCAATTATATAATGGAAGGCAACTATGCATCAAACATACATCATAAGCATAAGCCATAATCAAATTCATTACATATATCATCATAATATAAAATAAAGATAAAATAGATACCACTAAAGCATACTTGTTCAATGCATAAGTAAGATCACATACTTTTAACTATACTAAGTAAAGCTTCTTAAGTACCCATACATCATAAGTCATATTCTTATTCATATTAATACCACATTTATAACATAAGCCTTACATGACACAGACCATGTGAGCTAACATGGAATCTCCTGTCTACCCACACCGAAAAAGGGTTATTGTACTTGCCGAGGGTAGAACTACACTCTTATCTTAGGTCAACCAATAGCTAAGTAACCTTTTTGGGCACTTACTTATGGGGTAAGGTGATTTCTACTAGAAACCTGGACTCAATTAAGGTAAAAGGTTTCCATTTTATGAGATACATACTTTGGGGACCCAAAGTCAACTACTGTAGAAGGAACCCATTTGGAAAGCCGAACTAAACTAGTTTTTAAGCTTTCATGGGGAAGTAAGACTCAATTATCATAAACGCTTCCATCTCATATTCATATCCACTTGTTGCTAGACATTAAGTCCCATCGAGTTCACATTAAGTTTTGACTTATGTTTATATTTAAGAAAGAAGTTTTTGACACTCAATCCAATGTAACTCATACTAAAGCTCATAGAATTGATAGGGGATACTACTCTTCAAATCTTAGAATCACTATATTTACCAAACCTTTCACATCGTATCATATTCATGCCTAAGTGTGCGTATGAGGATAATCTTTCTATAATACAACAAATAGATCATGATCTTACTCACTTTTCTCATAAATTATTTCTAAATCATGTATTTAACTTCATAAAACATGCATACTATCATATTTTCCCCCTTTCTATGGTCAAAGATCATATTAAATCAAAACATATAATATGACTACATTAGACATGAATATGTTCATAATTCAAGTAGTTCAATTCCTACAAGACTTAACTCATAGTTCACCTCTTTGAATTTCAATTCTTACTTTGAATTGTCCCATCTAGGTTCAAGAACTAGATATGCACATCCTCCTAACCCATGTTATTCTATAGCTTTGTGCATCCAAACATTCATGAGGTAGATTCGGCAGGTAGTTATCTTTTATCATTTAATTCATTAGACTTATATTCTCATATAGTTTTTACTCTCAACGCCATATCTCCATAGTTTATTATATTATCTTTACCCTTGATGTACTACTTATCAAACTTCATGACTACAAACCCTACTCTCAAAGCTTTATTTATACAATCATCATTCACACCGAGAGTTCTATGCAATCTACCCACATTCTTTATTATCAAATAATTCTAATAAAAATTCATCCTACATATCAACTTCAATATAATCTAATTCAATTTATGTCTATATTTATATTATTAATTCTAGAATATCATCTCTAAGTCTTCACTCTGACCTTTAAAGGCATAAACCAACATAATATTAATTTAATCTATTAGAATACGGTTAACAATGGAAAACAAATACATTCATTATAATATCATAATTTAATACTTAATCAATTACAAACAAGTACTATCCACTCAATCAGAATCATACACATCACTACCCACAAAATAGGAAGATACCCTAGCTAGAATTAGTTTTTATCTTCACAATTAGGGATAATATAGGGGGATCTATGGTGGAAGAATATATAGATGAATAAGATAACATACCTTGGATATAAATCTTAGAAAATTTTGCAACAATGGAGGAATTTTTTACCAGATTGTTTTGCTCCTCCTTCTTCTTCTCCTTTCTCTAATCCTCCTTCTCTTTCTCCTTATTCATCTCCTTCTTCTTCTCCTCATTATCCTCCTCCAACTCGTCCTACTTATTCTTTTCCTCCTTAACTCCAAACTTTAAAAAACTTAACACCAAACTGCCCAACCCATGAGACCTTGACCCAAAGACCGTGGTGGGTCTATACAGTGTACTGGTGCTTCGTAGTCAGGAGTTCTGCAGCTTGGTTTTTGTAGGCTTGACATACGAGCCTCCCTACGGGGTGTTGATCCTTATCATGAGTGGGCTATTTTTGACAAGTTTTGAGGGTGTTTTAGGTTTCTTTTCAAAGACACTTTGGTTGGTATTTGGGGGATTTGTACCTTGACGTTTGACACCTTAACTCATTATTATATGTATGAGGAGTTATTTGTCGATCCTAACCCACATATTAAACTCTAAAACTCTCAAGTAAGGATCTAGTTTCTGGGGTATTACAAATGATCTCCCCTAATATTAATATTACCAACTCATCCACTTTAGGCGCAAAAATCTTAACCCCAATGATCAACACTCAATCAAAATCAAGTGTCCTTTTCTTATCTTTACCTTTCAACTCCTCCGTACAAAATTATATATAACTTCTCACCATCACACAACGTTTTTAAAATCTTCTAAATCCAAGAAGAAAAAAACTCAACAAAAGAAATAACACCACCCTTTTATAAGATTTCGAATTGGACCAGACTGTTGGATAATCTATGAAAATCCCTAGCCAACTGACTCTTCTAAACTTAAATTTTGGTAAGGCTCCCCATGTTAGATATTTTCCAGTCAGAGCATCTACTACCACATTGGCTTGTCTAGGTGAGAAAAAATAGTCATGTTGTAGTTCTTCAACAACTCGAACCATCAACTCTGATTATTGTCCAGATCCCTCTAGCTAGAGTATATACTGAAGACTCTGTGATTCATCAAGATCTCACAATGAACAACATACAAATAGTGACACCACAAACACAAACCATGGGTCACCGTACGGTTCGTAGTTGGTGCTCATAAGTGGCACCTATAGCTTTTGATAATTTGGAATTTGGTTTGTTTTTTTTTGATACGAGGCTTTACATCATATCTCCTTGGAAACAATTGTCCTCGAATGAAGGCTAATTAGAAAGAATGGAGGGAGAGGGATGCAATCATTATCACAAAACACTGGAATTGATTTATGACCGAACTAAGTTCTTAGATCATGCGAATACGCTAAAAATGCAAGTACAAACTGAAAGAACATGATACTGAGATTGAAACTACGCATGAGTGAATGATAAATTGAATAGGAACTATTATCTCAAGTTGTAGTGGAATCGGAAGGAAAGAGGTGAGGATACTTGACCATCATGGTTGTTTCCTATTTCCAACTAGCTCCCTCTAGGACTGACTCTTCCACTAAACCTTGATTGACACAACTTCTTTGTTTCTCAAATTTTGAACCCGATGATCAAGGACTTAAACTATTACCTCTTCATAAGTGAGACTATACCTCACAACCACACTTTTTAAAGGTACAATAGATTCTATATCACCCACATACTTTTTCAAAAAACATGTGGAAAATCTAATGCATTCCTGCTAGTTCTACTTGCAATCCTAATTAGTTAGCCACCTTACCAATCCTTTTCAAGATCTTGTAAGGTCCTACATATATAGGACTAAGTTTTTCTTTCACAAAAAAATTGTTGCCCCTTTCATAGGTGACTCTTCCAGGAAGACCCTATCATCAATCTAGTTCCCTTCTCTTTACATATGCATAAGATGTTTGGCGACTCTGGGTGGTAGGAAGTCTATCTCTAATGAGTTAAACTTTATCCATTTAATCATGGACTGAATAAGGTCTTATCAAGTCTGATTCACCAACATAAGAATAACAAATTGGAGGTCTACTCTATGCCCATTTAATGCCTCATATGGGGCCATCTGAATGCTGGAACTTTAACAATTATTGTGGGTCAACTCTACTAGACGAAGGTGATCATATCAACAACTCTTGAAATTGAACACTCATAACATCAACATGTCCTCTAAGGTATGAATGGTAAGCTCTTCCCCACCATCCGTCTGCGGATGAAATGTTGTGCCAAGGCTAAGTTGAGAACCAAGACTTTGTGAAATGACATCTAGAAATGAGAAGTAAAAACTAAGGACCTTTATAACAGATGATAGAAAAAAAACCATTCAATCTCTGTCACAAGACGGATTAAGAAATTCGAATTACAACCGGCGTTGTTGACCGCTTAGAGGTCGCAGACAAGCCTCATCTTGAATTCATCACCTTCATATGGTTAAATTTAGAGGAAAATTTAAAACTTTTAACGTATGAAGTATACATAGACTTCATAAAGTTATTCATGAATTCATCATATACTAAGCTCAACATAAATGTAACAACCATCTATCATCATAATCAATTCGAAACAGAATAACAATATATCGTAAATACTTTTGCCAAACACAACCTTATTACAAAATCTTTGAAATTTAAGTACAAAAGAAACACTAGGGACAACATCCACTAGCTTCGTCTAATACTAAGGTTAGACTAAAACTGTAGCATCCTCGAAATCAAGAGGACCTACCAAATGGTCTGGAGTAGCGCTGATCTCCAAACTGTTGCAAGATTCTTCAATTTGTCCCTTAACATGCATCTATAAATTAGTAAATAGTAGGGGTTAGTACACTACTGGTACTAAGTATGGGTGTCTGAACACATACACATAAGGCTGTGCATGATCAAAGAAGTCTCTTCCTAAAGAACATGCTATTTCTGGAAGCCCTACTCACTATACTTTCCTAAATCGTTAGTTGTGAATTGTGGTATGAATATGATGTATTTTAATATATTCAAAGCATACAAATTATTTTCTATATTATTACAAGACATTAGTATCATCAACATAATTTTAGAACAACTCGGGTGAAGATTTAAGATTTTCTATCCTCTTAGGCCGAGAGCTCCTCTTTGTACACTTAGATTATTTTTAAATTTTTTTCTTCTTCTTGTTGTGTAGTTCAATAATTCTTTTTGTCCTCTGTTTTACTTACAAGTTCAATGATTAATTGAAGTCCCATACCCTCAATGAATTGATGTAAGTAATCCATGGACAAAAGAATGATTTCCCTACATTATAGTGAGTCATTCTTTAGACTATATATTCATTACCTTTCATGAGTAATTATATATTGATCATTCCATTGATTTCATTACATTCATGTTTTTATATATTATACATTTCATATACACGAGACATTGGAATCGTTAATATAGTAGTAAGATAATCTCAAGTGAGGGCCCACCATATGGGACCTCAACCCGAGGACTTCTTTTGCAAGCATAGAGTCTGCTTCATTTTTTCATTAATACATCACATTATTCATTTAATTAATTTGTAGGCTGATGCAAACACCATCTATACCTAGGATGAAGTTTAAGACTCTCATCGGTATCATAAAGTGCAATGACCAAGAATGACCTAATGTCATTACTTGAATCTGATTTCACCTCCTGATTGTATTGTACAAACACCTTTGGTATCATTCCTTTCATTATCTTTCATACTTTGAGGAACTCCAACCATACCCGACATAAATCATGTGAGCATCATGAAATCTGGTGTCTTCCCTACACAGAAAAGAGGTGGAGTCAGTGGCCAAGGTGAAACTAAAACATGTTAGCATATATAGGGAATTGAACCTTTCTATGAACCTATGATGGATGAATAGGTTCAAAGACTAATAGATATAAGGAGATCCATACCATCCCAAACGGACAGTCTCATCTCATGAGATTTACACGAACCTCTACCTTCCCGAAAGAATGAATCGCCACTCATAGCTAGCCTATCAGTGCTCAATATAATGTTCCATTATATTCATCTCACACATCATAAAAGCTTTCTTCTAGCATGAGGTAGTCATACCTCATTGGATAATTTCTCATCTTTTTTTTACGTATTAAGTGTGAATTGTCCTTACACTTACATAAAGAATGCGATTGAGATTTATTTACTCTTTTGATGACTTGTCATCCTTAATTTCCATTGATGAAATGTGAATTGTCCTTACATATCATCCTTACTTTAAATTAAATAATGTGAATTTTCCTTACATATAAACCTTAAACGTTATGAGACTAGTCTCGCACATTCTAACACCTTCATACATGAGTATTTTTTAACATAGTAGCTTAGAACTAAGTGAGACTTGTATTACTTCCTTTAACACCCCATTCTGGTAACTTATTTAATTTAGACCCCTTTAATTATGTTACAACTCACGTTATTTACTTAAATTAGTTTAGTAGATTCATATCATCGTTAATGGACAATCAACACTTCATTCAATGAGATTCATGTGTTCATATGTCATTCATTTGGATCATATTGGGTATTTTCCCAATGAATGGCTTGCCCTTAGTTATGTAGTAATTGAATTACTTTAGATGTTCTTATTCATTTGTGATTCAATCATTTCTGTCATATAAGATAGTATAGGGTATGTTGGGACTTGTCCCATTGATAGACATACCATTAGTATGGATTCATTTTGTTCTTTTGGTCATGCTTAATTTGACATTGTATTATATTGGGCACATAGATTGGTGTAAATTTAGTATTGACCTAGGAAATTTGGAAATGACTTCATAGACAATTTATTGGCACAAGCCAAACATTCATTCAAATATAGTTTAATGAGATTCTCATTAGCAAATTTTTCAATCATTATTTAAAAGAAATAATGTAAGCCAATTCCATTCAACTTTTGGGCAAGACATTGTTAGCTATTTTACTGGCATAACCCAAACATTCAGTCAACTTATGATTCAAGGAGATCTGTTTAGCAAACCTTATAACATAACTTTAGGCATAACACTTTTAAACATATTGGACAGAATAATATTAGCATTTGATGAATATATTATCTTTAGAGCGTCATATTAATATCAAGTATTCAGAACAGACCATAAAATTTTCCTACATAACATTTTCGGACACATCTTTAACATAGTATCTATCTTTTAATTCACATAATAACACTTAGCATCAAATAAGTCCAATTAATAGGTTTATTCCATCATTATTTAATCAAAACCATACACATTAAGATCGTCCAGCACCACATACGAATAACGTTATTTCTAACCTATACAACATTGAAATAGTAAAAAGAATACTAGGGAAAGGAGTTCGACAAGAACGATTGGAAAAAACACTAGTTTTTAAGATCTTTGAATCCTTCAAAAGAAAGATCTCTTGGAGAAAGCAGTCCAAGAGAGAAACCCATACCTTCTGTAGAAACTAATCTACGAAGACCACCTTGAACAAAACTTTGAAGGAACCTTGAAATCGCCCTAGAGAAATCGATAAATTTTCTTTCTTTCTTTTTTTTGCGTTCGTTGCTTACTGTTTTTGTGTCGTCTTTTCTTTGAGTTTGAACATGTTTATTTAGGTTTAAAAACAGATAATTCATTATAACACTTATTTTTAATAAG
This sequence comes from Solanum peruvianum, assembly GCA_027705065.1. NCBI lineage: Eukaryota > Viridiplantae > Streptophyta > Magnoliopsida > Solanales > Solanaceae > Solanum > Solanum peruvianum. The sequence continues at coordinate 28,276,351 of JAKWJD010001760.1, forward strand.
TTAATTTAATAAACTAATTAACCAATTACCAAAACGCCCCTCCTAAGTTGACTAAAGATAAAAGAACATAACACTTAGTCAAATCATGAAATTGGTGTTGACTATGGTTTCGGTCGACATTTTGACTTTATATTAATTTATTAAATCCTTAATTTAATTAATTTTGGGACCTAGGGTACGTACTAAAGTACCCCTACGTCATTGGAACTATAATCAACCGTTTAGGACCATCCTAGGTTAAGTACTAGGATGTTTCTTGAATTATACTAGGTTAGTGTGAGGATTACGTTTTGGTCATTTAAACAAATTAATTAAATTTCTAATTTAAGTAATTAGGTGACCTAAGGTAATTAAAAAAGTACGCTGAAGTCGATAGGACCATAACCAATCCTTTGAACCATCCTAGCTTATGTACTAGGTTGTCCCTTTCTTGTCTTAACCTAAATTTGGAAATTTCCTTTGTAGTTTCGGTTTTAGACCTTTTAAATTAATTAATTAAGTTTATAAATGAATTAACTAGGTAACCTAGGTGAATTAATAAAGTACCTCTAAGTTTTTTGGACCATAACTAACCTTTTGGATCATCCTAGGTTAGCTACTAGGTTGTCTCTTTAACTAGTACTATGTTAGTGTCAACCAGGTTTTGGTCCTAGGTTGTTGGGTGCACTAATGGGTCCATTTTGGTTTACCCTAGGTTATTTAAATAGTTGGGACAGTTAGTTAGGTCCTACAGTTGGTTAGAAAGTTAGGCCCCACATGGAGTGGTCCCTTGTCCACGTTTTCCCCCTAACAACCCTTACCAAATTCGGTTAGGGTGGTCCCCTCCTTTGGCCGATTGCACATATGTTGGTTGTACTTTCCTAACTAACTATTATTTATGATTCCTTTGAATATGTTTACTTATTTTCACAAGGAACCTCACTATGTCCTTGGGCACTGCACACTCTACATGATCATTTTAAATGGTTATAAACTTAGGGTACTAGGCTTGACATTTGGATGCCTAGTACCTAATGTGTTTGTAACTAATGAATTTTTGAATGTTGTCTTAGGGTCTTCATTGCAGGTACAATTCCTAAACAATCTCATTAATACTTAGATAAATGGCCAACACCCTTTAAGCCATTATTTTCTAACATACCCAACATTTTGCTTTTGGGTATTATATAGAAGTTTGCTACTACCCCTTAGCCAATTTTCTATACTATGCTTAATATTTCTAAATATTGGGCATTGAAATGTCCATCTATCCCAATACGCATTCTTAAAGACCTATTGGGTTGTTCACCAGATAAAAAATATTCTTGAATGTTACAATCTCAAAATCTCATTAATGTAATTTTATCATAGTCCTCCGCCGAATATGTAGTCTTGATCGCCAAAGAGTATGAAAAGTTGGTAACTCTTTCAACTATCACCCAAATGGAGTCATGCGATTACGAGTATGGGAGTAAACCTGTGATGAAGTCCATGTTGATAACTTACCACTTCAAAGTAGAAAAGTCAATCTCTTGAGTCATACCTCCTAGTTTCTAATGTTTTACTTTTACTTGGTGAAAATTATGGCACTTAGCCACAAAATTTGATGCATCTCTTTTTATACCATCCCACTAATAGACTTCCCAAAAGCTGCGATACATTTTTTTTGTTCCTTGATGAATAAAATATTTGTAGTTATGGGCATATGAAAGAATCTTTTGAATCAACTCATCCAACATACGAAAACATAATCGACCCTAATAGAGAAGTACACTGTCTTTCCCTTGGGAGAAAACTTGAACTCTTTGTTGATGGATTGCACTTTTTATTTCCAGCAATATCGGATCACTGTCTTGCTTCTCGTTAACCCTTACTACCAAGGAATATTCTTTCCCATTTGGAATATTTACCCCACCATTAATATTCTAATAATACGAACTCCTAGGCAATCATGTCTGTGAGCATCTATTGCTAGCTCCTTTCTTTATTCCTCAACATGTTGTACACTACCCATTGATAGTTTTCTAAGAGCATCTGCTACTTTATTGGCCTTACTAGGATTGTAATTCACACTCGTATCATATTTTTTTAGGAACTCAAGACACCTTCTAGAGCAAAGATTCAACTATTTCTAGGTGAACACATGCAGAAGTCTCTTATGGTCTTTGAACACATCTACTTGGACACCATACAAGTAGTGTCTCATAATTTTATGTGCAAACACCACTTCTTCAAGCTCAATGTCATGACTTATATAGTTCTTGATATACTTCAAAAATCTAATTACCTATACTAGAGCCTCACCTATTGAACAATGCTCAAAATTATATTTCCAGACCTAGAAGAAAATTCTGAAATTTGAATTCAAGTTTGAATTCAAAAAAATGTCTAACTAAGTGAGGGGTATTTTGGGGATTTTAGGGGAGGGGTATATATTAGTTTTAAGTAATTTATATACCACATTAAACCACCCAAATCAAATATAAAAATTGAAATTTAAATTACTCTCACTTCTCTCTCTACCCAATCTCCATTGAAGAAGCACTGAATCTTGAAGAAGAAGATTAATTTCTCAAATTTTTGATTCAAACTCGTAGATAATGTCTTCATTAAGATATATATTCTTTAAATCTTTGGATTCCTTTCACCAAGATGTCAATTAAAATATGATTTTAAATCGCCCCAAAATCAAGGGTTTTCTCTACACATGAATAAATAATGATCAATTAAGGTTATTTAAGTGAATAATTATTGGTGATTCGATGTTGTTGAATTAAGATTTCATTGGACCCATGCTCTTCCCTAAATTTCATAAATCTTTGATCTTGTGTGATTAATTAAGATGATGAGTATGTCAATTGTTATATTGGTGTTTATTGTATTATTACTTTATGGACTGCCTGAAGTAATGTATTGAGTAGGTTTTGATATAATTCTTTAACAACCCATGAATGTCCCTCTTCTTCTAACCTAACTCTTTTATTGTATTAATTATTTACTAGAGGTGATGTAATTGGGTATGTTCTTTTATTCTGAATGTATGATCATTCTATGAATATGATGGTTGTGAGATGATGATAGGTCTACTATGATGAGGGATTGAAGGTAAATCCTATGTGCATCTTCTGATTATGCTATAACATAATGTTCTCACATGATGTTGGGTTTATGATGAATGGTTTTTCTCATCCTATAACCTATGAGCTATGAAAATTTTACATGATGGGTTAAACTTCTAAGACCTATCTTATGAATTCATTTTAAGAAAGACATAATGATAATTCAAAAATCCAATTTAGCTTAGAATCGAGTGACCTTGAAAATGAGTAGAGTCTCTTAATGAGAAAGGTTCCCCTGATGTTCTCAAGAGGTGTAAACTACATAGAAAATTAGAATAAACAGAGTTTCTAGTAACAACCTCCTAGTTCCTTAACTATGTGCCCCCATATGAAACCTAAGTAATGGATCCTACTAGATGATATGATGATGTTGATCTCCTACCTTGTCAAATTGTATGCCCTTCTTTCGGTGTGAGGGATTGACACTGAATTCCATGTTTAGCTCACATAGTCTAATGTCGCTTATACACAAAGTTTCTCAAAAGTAAAATGAGAGAATGAAAGTAAGAAGATAATCACTAACTAGGACAACTTAAGGGGTGTTACTTAATGTAGGTAAGGTTGTGAGACTTTACCTACAGATTGCACAAGTGGACCGTTAGGGGAATTCCAGGGTGACTTCTCTATCTATGAACTATATCTAATTTTGTTTTAATGGATATACATGATGTTGGTTTAAATTGTTATGTATGATGTTGATTACACTTCATATGAAGTTCTATGAGGTAAATACAATGCCCATGATTTCTTTATAAGTTTACTTGGTTTGTGAAGGGTTATGCGACTTCACATACACATTGTACTAGTTGACTTGGATAAGGGTTATGAGTAACGTCTTAAGATGTATTGATGAAATGAACATTAACCATGAAATGTTGATTATGGATTTATTATTCTGATACTTCTGAGCATGAATATGAATATGTCTTAGTGTTATGGTCCTATGGACTTGCATATGTTTTTGGAATGTGCATGAAGACTTTTAAAGTGGATTTATCATGTTTATATTAAAATATCCCTTTGTGCATATATTCAAATGTTTACTTGCATATATCTATACTCAGTACATGTGGTTTGTAATAACCCATATCTCTTGTATTTCTACATAAGTGTAGGTTCGAGCCATTGAGGTGCTTCAAGGACATACTCAAATAAGCTTGGATTTTCCCCAAGTTGGTGAGTCATCAAGTCCGTGGAAGAAGCCTATAAATCTAAATTTTGTTATTTTGCTACGTCTAAAGACATTGTTCTATGTCCTAGTATATAAGACTATGTTTTATTCCCTTGTAATATTTGTAATGATGTAAGGACTAAGTCCTAGTTCTCTTACTATAATGTTTATATGGTCATGTAAGACAATTATTGATTCTATTTTGATGTATGGGGTGAATTTGAACTTAAAAAGTTTTAATTTTTCATCTTTTAATTTCATCCATGAACCAATGATATATGCTAAGGGCTTGTCTAAGGCGTCTAAGAGGACGAAGACGCCTTAACAAATAGTTGGTTCTCTCCGGTCGTGACAAACTTGGTATCTGAGCATGATGTTGAATAATTGTAGAAATAATTTATCAAAAATCCACGTGTATATAGAGTCGTGTTCATAATTATGAAGCGCGCCACTCCAATGAATGAGAAGCTATGTGATGCTTAGGAAATTCTGACTTCTTTGGTATTCTTAATCGTTCCTCAAGAGTGTTAAAGCTATGTGTACTTTTTTAAAATCATTTTATAGTGGTTATAAGCTATGACTTCTAGAAGTCAGTGGCAACAAGGGGTGAAGAGGAGTTCGCTAATGCGGGAGTTCCTCTCCAAGACAACCAAACCCCTTCTCAAGAGCAAGTTCCTCTAGGTGGCAAAGCTACGGTCAACCTACGGTCATGTCAGATGGAAGGGCGGCTTTCCTAAACATGACTCAAGTCATGGATACTCAATCTCAATCTATAAATACTCAACCTCAAGATATGACGACACAAGAATATCAGGAAGTTGAATACTATGTGAGTCAAAATGCTAGTAGCGTGGCTTCTCCTTTGAGAGACATCACAAGGATGAATCCTTCAATTTTTTTGGGTCTATGACAAATGAAGATCCTCAATACTTTCTAGATGAGGTTTGTATGATATTGTTTGTTATGGGGGTGAGTTCAAATAAGAAGGTCGAGTTAGTCGCTTATAACCTCACGGATGTTACACAAACATGATACACTCAATGGAAAGTCAATAGTGCTTTGAGATCGGGTCCACTCAGTTGGGATGTCATTAGGGGGGCATTTCTCGATAAGTTGTTCCCACTGAAGAAAAGAAATGCAAAAGTTGAAGAGGTCATCAACCTTTGTCAAGGAGATTTGAGTATTCAAGAATACTTTTTGAAATTCAATGAGTTGTCCAAGTATGCCTCTTCTTTGGTGTCTAATCCTAGATATGAAATGAGTATTTTTGTGATGGGTGTGTCGAATGATCTTTTGGAAGAGTGTCATGCGACAATGCTTAATGACAACATGGACATTTCTTGTTTGATGATGAATGCTCAACAAATTGTGGAGAGTAGGCTTAACAGGAAAAATAGAGATTCTAAGAGGGAAAGGCCCTATGATAGATGTACTTCTAAGGGTAATTTTGAAATCCATAACAAACCTGAGTTTAAGGATAGATTCTCCAACCAAGTTCCTCCAAGTGTATCAGAGGATCGTAAGGATAAGGTGTCTAACTCTAGGTCCCAAGGGGGATTAAGTGGTAGTTCATCAAGTGAGAACCCATAACGCTACAAATGTGGAAAAAATCATGAGGGTAAATGTTTTAATGGGAACAGAGAATAGTTTTTTTTGTGCAAAAAGTGATCATAGGTTAAAGCTTTTCCCATAGCCAAGACTCAAGGAAGGGAGAGTAACCAAGCTCAAGCAAGTGGTCATAATTCTGATGCTCCTAAGAAGAACCGCTTCTATGATCACAAATACAGGGGTGATAAAGAGGATGCTTCCAATGTTATTACGAGTATGATGCAAGTATTTTCATTTAAAGTTTATGCATTGTTAGATCCCAGTACAACTTTGTAACACCTCTAAAATGACTTAGGTGAAACTAGATCCTAAAACTTGTGTCGTACATTTTTTAGGTCCTAAAATGTTTTATAATGGTTTTTAGAGGAAGTACATAAAGTTTGGAAGAGTTTGGATATCAAACAGCCAAGAATGTGCGGAAACTAGTCGATTTTGAACTAGTGTGTCGTAGTGTTTTGTAGTGGAGTTTTGCAGAGTGGTTTGAGGTTGAATTTGAGCATCGATGGTTTCTACGAATAGACATACATTTAAAGGGTCAAACATCCGAGAATGACGCCATGGGGACAATCCTACGGGTCCCCAAGGAGGACCTAAACATGGGACAACCAAGCTGCCGCACCAGCCAAGATTGGGCAGTGGCTGCGCATCACGCAGCTGGCACTAAAGTGTGAAAAAGTTTTCCCTGCAACGTGGGAATATTATGACCATTCATTCTCGAAATTTTCTAGAACCGACATTCAAAAATGCCTCCGCTATGCTTAACCAACTCCCAATTTTGATCGCGTCATTTTTAAGTCAAAGTTAAATTTGTTAATTTTTCCAATAAGTGCAGGTGTCTTTTGGATTATTTGGGGATGACTTATTGAGGTTTATGGATTATTTTTATTATCCTAAACTCAGCAATCAAATCTAATCCCTTTATACCCTTAAACTCACCGATCAAAGCTAAGCCATCAACTTAACACAAAACCTCTCCATTCTTTCTCCAAAATCTCTATTCATGAATCTTTGAAGATCCAAGAAAGAAGACTGATTTTCAAAGTGTTTCTCCATTAGTTTTGTGGGACTTTCATCATAATTAATGTACGGTTTTTAATCCTTGAAATCTCTTTCTTCGAGGAGTCAATTTCTATGATTTTTAAAGATGATCAAAACATCAATCTTTCTAATTAAACATCTAACCATGAGTTCTTGCATAGAACGTTATGAATCTCTGTATTAAGATTTAATTGATGTTAATTTGATGATAGGAACCATGCAATCGTAGTTTTGACTATTTTATGGGTGAAGTGATCATACTATTGAGTTATCAAAGAATTCTTGTGTAGTTTGATTTGAGCTATTGAATTATCAAAGAATTATTTCAGAATCATGTGTAGGCTGTCTTATATTGATAAATTCATATTGGATTGCCTTTAATTCATTGTATATTATGATTGTTTAATTGATTTGGGGATCATGTGCATTGGTAAGGGCCTTTGCGTATAGTATTGGTTGAATTGTCTATGGATTGAAGTTCTGAGAGTGGATTGGTTTATGCTTCCCTAACTCTCTTTATATTATGTAAGATAGTCATTGAATTGTGATTATGATTTGAGTGGTCCACTTATGGTAGCGGTACTTATGTGCTATACTTGTGAATAATGTGGCCTCATCGACATTACTTAATGAATTGTGAAACAATGTGGCCTCATCAGCAATACTTTATGTATTATGATATTAACATATTATAACTTAATTATAGGAGTAATAGGAATGTCTTTATGACTTATATGTTATGTGAAGTCTAAGCATGAGTTCTCCTAGTTGATGATAGGTGTCACTAGTAGGCTATAGTGAATTCTATGTAAATGACTTGATATTGAAGTATGACGCTTCTTTATGACTTATATAAGGCTTGTGATGGTTTTTTATAGATGATTATGTAGAAGTGTGTAGGATGACTTTCAAGTCTTTCTAGTAGTCTTTATGTGCTTCTTGAATGAGATTTTATATGTGACAATGTTAAGTGAAGTGTGTCTTCTCTAGGTATACTTATGTCCCTTGCTAGATACATTAATAAATATGAATCCTTGACTAGTAGGTTACCACACCCTTGTTACTGAATGTATATGTATGAAACGAATATGATCTTGAATATAGCAAAGAAGGTCATTTACGTGAAACCTTTTAAAATGAAGGTTATGATATACTTGAAGTTGAAAGTCGTATTGGTATCCTTCTCGTGTGAATGATGGACTTATGGTTTATTATCTGGAACAACATGAAGTCATCCTTAGGAAAGTCATTAATCTATCCTCTTTACCATTGTTAAGCAACCCTAGGGGACCTCTTTGGTAAGGTGTAATGTGATTTGGTAATGAACTAGATTTCATATAATCTTTTATTGAACTAATAGTTTAGAACCAAGTGAGTAGGGTTGGGGAGTATCTCTAGTTTTATGAGGAGGCTAGAGTACAAAGGGACACTTCGAATTTCTTAACCATGTGTCTACATAGGATGTTTCCTAGTGCTACCATTGGCAAGTAGAACACCCTCCATCAGAGTAGGTTCATGACTTCGGATTTCATGCATATCTAGCACGGTCTATGTCGGTTATTGCCTATTATCATCATGTAGGATACATGCTAGTGTTGGATAAGTACTATAAAGTTTAGATAGTGCAATGAGACGCTATCTAGACATTGCACGAGTTGGCTTTTAAGATAATAGTGTGTGAGTGCTCTAGGTGTTTTCCAAGACCATTATGTGAATGTCCTTATGTTTTTAATGTATCTTAAATGGTCTAATGAAAATAATGAGTAAAAAAAAGGTATGATAGTTTAAAGGTTAGTATCTAGAGTAGCTTTGACGATTGCTTAGGTAAGCTTGGAGAGGGCATATTGGCGTTCTCTTCATATCTTACTTAGGTGGTCTTAGAGTAATACTAGGTAAAGAGATGATTGGTGAACATGGGAATAATATTACCTTAGGTAGTCTAATGGATCTCTTTGGTTGTCTGAAGGGATTGTATAGAAGGTCGCTTCATAACTCACTCAAGTGAGCCTTAGAATCACCTCTGGTAGGAGTGTCTCATGTTTATGTGGTTGATATGTTATTGATGATATCTTGTGATATCTTAGTTATATGTGAATTTAGTATGATATATGGTTATCTATATTATGATATAATGTTTTACTCAAAAAGAGCATATTTGACTCAAATGTCCGTTTATCATGATTTTCTGAATTATGCCATACTTAGTACATGCATTGTACTAATTCCATACTTTTTGTCTATTTATAAAGGTATTATTAGCAGGTGAGAGGTGTCTTGAAGCAAGGCTTGAAATCTAAAGTCTTTCAAGGAAAGTTGAAACATGTCCTTACGTACACGAGGAAATGACTACCCTTAGATTTTCTTGTATTAAACAAGTATTGTAATAGTCTAAGTTTAAATGTTTCGATTGTATGGGCCGTGTCCCAAGTATTCATGTATCTAAGATGGTGACCTGACACTTACCTATATTCCTTATGTTTTTTATGAAAGTTATTTGAAGTACTATTTTGTGTGAAAAGTTTGAATTCCACACTACTTTTCATACATTTATGTAAGGAATGATGTCCTCGAACTTGTGCAATACCTCAGAAAGGTCGAGTACGCCATATTGCAAATCCAAGAACACCGTTTCTTTTGGGGTGTACTCTCGAGTCATGACAAGGTTTGTATCAGAGCATATGTTATGAAAGTTGTCTTAGAAATCCAAAAGTCTAAAAAATCCATGCTAGTACAGTCTTTTTCATCGGTGTGAGTGGCGATATATCTTGGGCAAGAAGGTATAGGGCGATGAAGTTTCACTTCTTTATTAATATTGTGTCGTTCCAATTGAGTTGAGGTTATAAGTTTCTATTCCTCATCTCTTATCTTATGTTTATAGGAGTATGACTACTAGAAGAATGGTCACGAGAAGGTTGGAAGAATGAGTGCAAGAGGAAGTTCCTTAAGGTGGACTAGCTCTATAAGGAGTTCAAGTCCCTCAAGATGCTCAAGTTCCACCCCAAGGTGATCATGTGCCTATTGGACGTGAAGGTAATGAGATTCCGGTGGTTCCCCCTGACATGACTAATGGGGAGATTAGAGAGGTTTTACTTGCCCTAGCTTATGCCTTGACCACTCATATGACTAGAGACATTGGGCCTAGGATGAATTCTCTGGAGAGTACCATGACCTCTAGATTGAGAGACCTTGTGAGGATGAATCCTCCAATCTTTCTTGTCTCTATGGTGGGAGAGGATCACAAGAATTTCTTGATGGTGTATATAAGGTGTTAAGTGCTATGAGGGTGACTTTTAGGGAGATGACATAGTTAGCTTCATAGCAATGTAGGGATGTAGCTCAAGTATGGTACACTCAATGGAAAGATAATAGGCCAGTTGAGTCGAGTTCTATAGAGTGGGAAGAGTGTAAGGAGGCTTTCTTGGAAAAGTATTTTCCTTGTTAGAGGAGGGAGGTGAAGGTGGAAGAGTTAATTAACATTAATTAAGGTAATATGTGTGTTGAAGAGTATCCCTTGAAGTTTACTATGTTGTCTAGGTTTGCTCCATCTTTATGTCTAACCCTAAGGATGAGATGAGTAGGTTGTGATTGGTGTTGCTTACCTCGTAAAATAAAAGTGAGGTATGATCAAGCTCCACAATGATATAAACTTGTGTTTACTCATGGTGTATGCTCAATCCATTGAAGAGTCCAAACCTAGTAGGATCTCAAGGAATTTGAAAAGAAGTGGACCCAATGAGTAAAACCAATCAATATTTACGTGAAGGGCTCTAAACCATTATAGACCTAGTGCTCCTATGGTCAAGGGTGAATGTTCTGGTGGTTCTCAAGGTGGTAAGCCTAATTGTGTTACTTGTGGGAAGAACACTATGAGAATTGTCTAGTAAGTATCGGGATTTTATTTGCTTGTGGTAACGATGCCCATAAGGCGAGGGACTGCCCTAGCATTGCTACTCAAGCAAAGGAGGGCAAGAAGTATCTTCATAAAGTTCCTGATGGTGATGTTCCAAGGAACATATTCTTCTATGCTCTCCATGGAAGAGGATCAAAGCGGGATGATGATGAGGATGTTGGTAAGTCCTTATTTTCTCTTTAGTTTTATGAGTTTCTTCTAAATAAGGGAGTATGGTGAGTAGTGTAGTATGATTGTTTTCTCTTCTCTTCTCTTCTACTTAAGCTTGAGTGTTAGTAAGTCATATTAGCATGTTGCATGTTGTATTGGTTTTAGGAGTCTTCTTGGGATTGAATTTTATTGATTCCTTGCATCGTTCATTTTAATTATGTTATAGTCATGTTGTGAATTGAATTTAAATGATTTCATCTCTCATATTGTCATGCTTCCATCATTAATTGCTTAGGAGTTGTATTTTTTTAAATTTGGGCATAGTTCATTGTAAGGTAGGCAACTAAGGAGTTTCTACTATTTGAATTGAAGAATGTGACTCGTATTTACATGATGAGTCATAGATTAGTTTTTATATTCTTTTTGTATTTTGAGTCTCTAAAATATGAGAAATTGGTGTTCCACCTAAATAAGTATTTTGTGTGGTGTGTTATGGTTATATGCTGCTATTTTTGAGTTTCTTGTCTCTTGATCGTATTTAAAATGAAGCAAGTGTCATGCGAGGATGAATGTTGTCCAAGTGGGGGAGAATGTAACACCTCTAAAATGACTTAGGTGGAACTAGATCCTAAAACTTGTTTCATAAGGTTTTAAAGTCCTAAAGTTGTTTATAATGGTGTTTAGAGGCAGTATATAAAGGTTGGAACAATTTGGAGGTCAAACGTCCAAGAACGTCCGGAAACTAGTCAAAGTTGAATTGTGTGTCGTATTGTTTTGTAACGGAGTTTTGGGGAATGGTTTGAAGGTGAAATAAAGTATATATGATTCCTACACATAGAAGGTCATGAAAAGGATCTAAATCTACGAGAACAACGCCTTGGGGACCAGCCTAAGGGTCCTGAAGGAGGACCCAAAAATGTCAAGTCAAGATTGGGCAGTGGTTGCACGTTGCTCAGCTGGCACTGAACTGGGAAAAAGTTTTACCTATGAACCAGGGACGTCATGAACCATTATTTCTCAAAATTTTACATAACCTAGATTCAAAAATGCCTCCGTGACACAGTAAATTCCTAGTTTTGATGGTGTTGTTCTTAAGTCAAATTGGAATTAGTTAAAACGTCTATTAAATGCAGGCGTCTTTTGGGTAATTTAGGAATGACTTATTGACAGTTATTGAGTATTTTTATACCTCTAAATTAACCAATGAAATCTAAACCCTCAACTATATTCAAAGCCTCTCCATTCTTTCTCCGACACCTTCATTGCTGAAGCTTTGAAGCTCCAATGAAGAAGAAAGATTTTCCATGTTTTTCTCTGTCATTTATTTGGGCTTTGTTCACAATTATAATATGCTTTTCATCCTTGAATCATCTTTTTTCAAGCAATCAATTCCAATTATTTTCAAACATGATCAAAAGATGAATACTTCTAATTCAACATCTAACCATGAGTTCTTGCATAAATTTTTTTGAATCATTGTATTATTATTGAATTGATGTTAATTTGATGATTTTAACCTAAAAACTCTATGAACCCACACAAACCATACAATTCTAGTTTTGACTATTTTATGGGTGAAGTGATCATGTCTCTATACTATTGAAATCTTGTGTAGTTTGATTTGGGATATAGAATTATTGAAGAATTATTGTTGAATAATCTATAAGCTGTCGTAGATTGATAGTTCATATTGAATTACATTGAATTTATCGTACATTATGATTATTTGATATAATAAGAGAGCATGACCATTTGTAAGCCTTTGGATATTGTGTTGGTTGAATTGACTATGGATTGAAGTTGTGAGAGTGGATTGGTGGTTTTATGCCCTAACTCTCTTTATATTATGAAATATGGGTATTGGATTCTGATTATGATAGGAATAGTCCACTTATGGTGGCGGTTCTTATGTGCTATACTTGTGAATTATGTGGCCTTATCGACATTACTTTATGAATTGTGAAAGAATGTGGCCTTATCGGCATTACATTATGTTTTATGATATTATTATGTTATCACTTTATTATGTTAGTAATACTAAGGTCTTTATTACTTATATGTTATGTGAAGTCTTAGCATGAGTTCTACTAGTTGATGATAGGTGTCACTAGTAGGCTATAGTGAAGTCTTTATGTGAATGACCTGATATTGAAGTGTGACGCTTCTTGATGACTTATATAAGTCTTGTGATGGTTTATATAGATGATTATATAGAAGTGTGTAGGATTACTTGCAAGTGTGTCTAATAGTCACTATGTGCTTCTTGAATGAGATTTTATATGTGACAATGTAAAGTGAAGTGTGTCTTGTCTAGGTAGACTTATGTCCCTTGCTTGATACATTAATGAATATGAATCCTTGACTAGTAGGTTACAACACCCTTGTTCCTGAATGTATATGTATGGAATGGATATGATCTTGAATATAGCAAAGAAGGTTATTTACGTGAAACCTTTAAAAATGAAGGTTATGATATCCTTAAAGTTGAAATTCGTATTGGTATCCTTCTAGTGTGAATGATGGACTTAGGGTTTATTGGCTGGAACAACATGAAATCATCCTTAAGAAAGTCATTAATCTATCCTCTTTACCATTGTAAAGCAACCCTAGGGGACCTCTTTGGTAAGGTGTAATCTGATTTGGTTATGAACTAGATAAGGAACCTCTTCATGTAATCCTTTATTGAACTACTCTATGGGAACAAAGGCTAGCAGCTAGTGAGTACGGTTGGGGAGTAGTTGTGGTTGTATAAGGAGGCTAGAGTGCAAATAAACCCTTCATAATCCTTAACCATGTGCCTACGTGGGATGTGTCCTAGTTCTACCATTGGCCAGTAGAACACCCTCCATCGGAAAAGGTTAACGACTTTGGATTCCATGCATAGCTAGTATGGTCTATGTCGGTTATTGCCTATTCTCATCATGTTGGATACATTCTAGTGTTGGATATGTTCTATGAAGTATAGATAGTGGAATGAGACACTATCTAGACATTGAACGACTAGTCTTCGAAAATAATAGTGTGTGAGTGCCCTAGGTGTTATCCAAGACAATTATGTGAATTTCCTTATTAGTGGAATGTCAACATAATGACTAAAGTAAAGGTATGATAATGAAAAGGTAAGTATCTTGAGTATCTTTGAGAGTATTGCTTATGTAGGCTTAGAGAGGGTGTATGGGAGTTATCTTCATGTCTTACTTAGGTGAGTCTTAGAGTAATTCTAGTTAAAGAGATGATTAATGAAATGAGAATAATCTTACCTTATGTAGTCTAAAGGATCTCTTTCGGTGTGTTTAAAGGAATTGTATGGATGGCCGCTTCATAACTCACTTAAGTGAGACTTAGAATCACCTTTGCTAGGAGGGTCTCATGTTTATGTGCTTGATGTGGTCTTGATTCTATCTTGTGATATCTTAGTTATATGTGATGTTAGTGTGGTATATGGTTATCTATATTATTATATAATGTTTTACTAAAAAAGAGCACATTTGACTCAAATGTTCGTTTATAAGGATTTTATGCATTATGCCATACTTATTACATGGATAATACTAATTCCATACTTTTTGTCTATTTCTAAACGTGTGATTAATCAGTGACAGGTGGTTTGAATCAAGTCTTGGAATCTAGACTCTTTTAAGAAAATATGAAGTATGTCCTCCGTGACTCAAAGCAAATAACTATCCTTAGATTTCTTTGATTAAAAAACAACTGCATCGACTAAGTTTTACGTTTCGATTGTATGGGCCGTGTCCCAGGTAAACATGTGTCTAAGATAGCGACTTGAGACTTAGATACATTCCTTATGTTTTAAATGAAAGATATTTGAAGTACTATTACGTGGTAAAAGTTTTAATTCCACACTACTTTTCATGCATTTATGCAATGAATGATGCCATAGGGCTTGTAAAAGACCTCTGAGAGGTTGAGTACGGCATGATGCAAATCCGAGAACACTTTTTCATCTAGGGTGTACTCTAGGGTTGTGACACACTTTTTCTTTTCTAACTCCTTTAGTGTCTATGATGTTTTATGTGCTCCCCGATGTATTAGTTGAACCTTCTTCAGTTTCTACACTGGTAGGTGATTCTGTTGTTGCTAAAAGAGCTATATGAGTTGTCCCATATTATTGTCCAATCGAGTTACATTGTTTGACTTGGTAGAACTTGATATGTTGGAAATTTTATATCATATTGGGAAAGGATTGGTTACGTGCTTGTTTTGTTTCAACTTTTTAGAGGATAAGGGAAGTCAAATTCGAATTTGCTAATGAACCCGTTTTAGAATGAAGGAAAGAAACTCAATCCGTAGAGGTCAAATTATTTCATGTTTAAAAAATTATAAGATGATTTCTAAGGGATATCTTTATCATATTGTGAGGGTAAAGCACATTGAGTCTGAGGCTCCTTCTTTAGATACGGTTCCCATAGTGAAGGACTTTATGGATATCTTTCCTGATGATTTCCCCTAAATTCTTTCCAAAAGGGAAATAGATTACGACATAGATTTGATGTCGGATACTAAACCCATATCAATTCCTCCTCACTTGGATGGCTCCGACCAAGTTGAAAGAATTGAAGGTACAACTCAATATGCATAACAAGAATTATCGAATTCATGATCTTGAAGTAACAGCCATAGTGTTAGCTTTGAAAATATGGGAACACTATTTATATGGAGACTATGTATATGTGTTCACCGACCATAAGAGTCTCCAATATATGTTTCCTGAAAAAGAGTTAGTAAATGAAGAGTCTATGGACCAAAAATCCTTCCACAAACCTTATGTAATAACCCGCTAGACCCAAGAAACTTATGATATCTCTAGGAGAGGTAGATCTGGAAAATTGTTTCGCTGAGTCTATGTTTTACAAATCAACTCGAATCCCTTCGCTAGACACTATATGCCAAAGGAAAGCAACTTACGTCAACCAAAACTCACATTTGCTAAATTTAAAGAATAATTGGCAATCCTTGTGAGTTTGCAGAGCTACAATCAAATTACTCGCATGTTCTTCATCATTCCTAGAATAAATGAGAATACTCACAGTTCGTATTCCTAGACAGTTAACATATTTTACTTAGCTTTTTACCTAAGATTATCACCCTCAACATGTTGATCATAAGTCATAATCCTATAGATCTTCATATATCAAAGAAACATAGCATTCACGCACTCTATTTTCACCATTCCTGACTCTCCATAAAGACTCTTATTCATCTATACCCTGGAATCAGCAACCATAAGCTCCTGATCTTTTTCTAAAAGGTCTCACTAAAGCATTCCATAATGATTGGAGCTCTATATGTACCTTTGTTCTCTTTCTAGTGAGTATACCAGATATGAATTATATCCCTAATGTGATAAGATGCTATCTCAAACCTGAGCATTTCCAATTACATGCATCACTTCAAATAGTTTCTTGACCTCATCAATGAAGTTTTACGGATGTTCTCCAACTTAAGAACTCTGGAGGATTCATCCTAATAAAATCCCAAACATTAGTAGTAGTTGTTCCAATATTAGCATTTCCTGTACTAGAACCGGTTGACTGTTTTAGTTGGCCACACTTTAAGCAAACATCTAAATGTTGTTCCTGAATTCTATACTCGAGACTTCTTGATCAGGGACTGGAGAGGATGCATTTTCATTCCTAGAACTTGGACTCCTGGCGTTAAGAAGAGGCATGATCTGAAATGCAAAAAGACGAGTCAAAATGTTTAATTATATCATACCTCATGCACAGTTAAGTAACAAGAAAAGTGAAGATTTTTCCTAAAACACTTTGTAGCTCCCTTTCATTAGATGTGATGCACACTACCCATCCAAGAAAAAAGACTCTTCCTAGTGCGGTTTTTTAGACATCCTAGGGAACTTATACCTAATGCTTTGATACGATGTTTTTTATGTCTGACGCTACACCAGAGACGGAGACACGATACCTAGGACTACAAGTGATCCCATGCTAACCCCGCTAGCATAACGTGAGATTACTATGGTAACAGAACTGATGCAGAAACATAAATATTATGAAAATGAATGTGATGGGAATACCCTTTATAAAACTGAATATATCACATCTTAGAGTTTAATGCAAGAGAAATATAAGACTTAAATACCAAACTTAATCTAAATATGTCATAAATAAGCCTCTAAACTTACTAGAAATGTTGGTACATGCCGCAACTAGATCTATCAAAACTAAAACTAAAGACAAAAACGACAAAATAATCATGACACTTAGTCCTCAAAGAGTGATGACTCACCACTTCTATTGCTGAACTGAAGTTTAGAGACCGATGTAAGTGTGATTTGACTGTTGTGGACCTGAACCTACATCACGAGAAGATGTAGTGCAAAGTATGAGTATGTACTTGAAAGCTACTAAGCAATTAGGATAGAGTAAATTGGAAAAAAACATAAATTTGAACAAGCGATAAAGAAAAAGCATAGTATGAACATGATATAGATACTGAATATTGTGAAAACTACATGTAATAGCAATTTCTAACATACTGAAACAGAATACTGGCTAACAAAAATGTGGTCAACGCAATGGAGTCCGAATGAATTGTAGGACATACTAATAAATTATAATAAAACCAAATTATATAATTGTGGAGTCCGATGTATACAACCCTTCTACAAGATCCCATATACCTTGCCAGAGGTATAGAGTCATGCTGACGTGATCAATAAAATGATGTAATAGAGGGGACTTTCAACTACCGTAGCTCGTAGCTTTTGGGACTATTTGTGTACACTAAAACTTAGTCAAATTCGGTATTATGCTACTCCCGATAGATTAAATGATTAACACATTATGACTGAATTTCTATATTTTACTGGATAGCTCAATCTGAAATGAAAATTGAGAATGCACATTAATAAACAGATAATGACACATTAAAAATTGAGGCATGTATATACGAAATAACAACTTAGCATCTGTAATTCAAGAACAAAGAAATGCATAGTTAAGGTTCTGAAATTCATGCAAAAAGATAATAACGTAATAATCTAATTCTAAACATATACATAACTAATTTATGATAATATATTGAAGTTCTAGAAACCCTAGATCTAGTTATGATAAGCGAATAAATAATGAAATTGAAATCTAGGGACCTAATAGGAGAAAGGAATCCAGTAGAAAAACTCCATTGGTGACGAATTCCATGGAGAAACCTTTAAATTTCAGCGTTAGAACTGATGGATTCTTGGTTCATTCTTGAACTAGGGTTCTTGACCTCTGTTCTCCTTTTAAGCTCTAATTTTCTACGTTTTGACTAATCATTTGACATAGGTAATTTATAATTATGTTTCTAACATTAGACTGACTAAAATCTCATAATTTAGGTTCTAAACAACATAGCTAGGAGTCCTAAAATTTAGAAAAGACATTGATACCCCCAACTTAACTGCTGTCGGAGTGACTAACGGACAATCGACTTATTGATAGTTCGTATTGGTCATGCTTAAATCAAAACTAAAGTTGTACTTCTGAGGTTTTGATTAACGGCCCGGGATTATGGATTGTGGTCTTACCAATTGGTACATAGGTCCTGACGTGGCTTGACCCTTAGCAATTTTTTCTGGATATAGTTCTGGGAGTTTTCAAGTATGAACGACGGGCCAAGACAACGGAGCGTGTCCTGGCCTACGAACCATAGGTCTAGCCGTAGGTCAGCACATAGATGATTTTTTCTAAGTCATATGGGAGGAAGGCTACAATGATCATCCATAAACAACCAACACGGACGGTGGGTCATCATACTGTTCGTAGGTTGTTCCGGTAGGTCGAAGCTGTAGCTTCATAAATTATGAAATTTGGTTTATTTTCATAAATAGGGTGTTACAATGATTTCAACCAAAACGGTCATAATCATGATGAAGAAAGTTTGTCAACTCATTAAATTGACCCTCGTAATTGCTACACAACCCACACAATCATCATGATTAGGAAACTAGTACTCAACCATTGTGATTCCATCCACGACAGTGTGATGCAAAAAAATAATAACCTTTATTATCATTAGGGTTGGCCCTGTGGTCACGATGAGCAATATTACATGCGTCTATGTCAATAACCTAGCAATTCGACCGAAGCACAAAATCAAAGAATGTACCCAAAAGATTCGATTGAACCTCAAGTTGATCAACTAAATATACAACCCTATTGAATGTGTTGTTCTGGACTCAATAGAACCATCAAAATAATGATTTGATGCCTACTTATTCTAAAACCCCTGAGAGTCACAATAAACTAACTTTACACTAAAAAGTATCAAGCTTCCCACAACAATCATAGAAATGTTCAGCCAAGACCTCACTAAGGACTAAAATAACCCTCATATCCAATAAAATTGTGAGACTTCTAATACAAGCATCTAAACTATAAACGTTGACAAAACTTAACTCGAGATCTTAATTCACTTAAACTTCCAACTCGAGGCATTAAATCCATGAAACAACTTTGAAACATATAACAACAATTCTCTTAAACCAAATTCTAAATTTTGTAGCTGAAGAAAATGACAAAATTTCATTCCGAGACTCAAAAAACTAATTTTGCAAAAAAAAAAAACACTTTAACAACATACCTTTGAATCTTCCAAAAATTGGAAACTTCAAAAACTACATATTTTTAATCAACATTCATAAAAAAAAATCATAAGAATCAAACATAACTTGTAATAACTATCAGAAAGGGTAAAACCATAATTTTTTAGAAAATTCCAAAAATGACCATCATGGTGATTAAACCTTTGTCTTTGCCTTTATTTGTATCTCTGTGTGGTGCTTGGATATCAGAATACAGTATTATGAAAAGAAATGGTCCTTTAAAGATTCAAAATTATGTTATACCACCTCTACCTCAATAATAAGTCAAGAGAATCATTTATATGATAATCATCGGCTTTACTACCATGATAAAAGATACAAACATATCATGAGTCTCCCAAATATAATTGACCATACAATTTTAAAGTATGTGGACGATGTGATCTATAAATGCAACCTCTTTGATAGTTTGGGCCTTGGTCTCATTAAAGTCTTAATCTTATCAATTCTAGTTCTCAGTGTGTGAGCTAGAGAACTAGTTATAAAGTGGGATAATAGTTGAGCATTCTTTTGTGTCCCTCTATGGAATGAAGTTTTCGCACATTTGTCATAATTACCTACTTCATGCCCCTCTTTTCTTCTCCTTTTATCCCTTAAATATGCTTATTCATGTTATTTTTTTGTACCGGTTAGCATGCACAAATATTCTCTTACTATCTATATCTGAATTTAGTGAAGAAATAGTACCATACTCAATTAGATGAGTTTCAACGGCGATTACAACGTGATGAATCATTTCCCTCTAAATGTTGATAATATGTACATTAAATCTTGCTAATATAGAAAATTGTAAGTTATACGCTCTTACCCTAATGTTATTTTTTCGTATGGACAAAAATTCATCAGTCTGTGCTTCTCTAAGTTCTAACAATGAAAAGTTATACATAATATTAACATCTTTCATAGCATAAGAGTCTAACTCGACACCGCCGTTATTAAATGTGTGCATGGCCTTGTTCATTTTCTAGAAACATGTATAATTAGTTATGGGCCCTTATTACAGTAGATACTGTTAAAAATAAGGGATTCATACATAGGAAATTTTGACTCTAGGTTCAATTACCTCTCCAAATGCTATAAAAGATGAAGCTGATTTTCATCCTTGGACTCGAGTACCTACAGATTGAGTGAGTAGCGCACAATATCTTTCCTTTAGTATACTTATCTAATGAACTTGAAAGTGTTAGACTTGAAACATGAAATACAATTGATATTATTGGAGTTCCAACAACCTTGCATGCCGTTATGCTTTGGTTATCGATAAGTATTAGACTCAACAAGATCTCTTGATCTATGGTTTGGAACTCTAATATTCATATGTATCTCTAGTGGATGTCTCCTAATTTGTGTTGGTATTGGCCCTTTGGCATACTTACCACATGTTTTTGGAAGGATAATCCATAGGAAAAGATAAAGGATATGAGTCATAGGCACCTTTCTGTAACTTAGATCTATCAAAATATCTAGATTATGAAAAAGGTTATATTCAAACATGCTCATGTAGTCCTCTAATTATAATTACGGTCTGTAACATAATCACAAGACAAGACTTCGCAGGCCCCCTAAGAAAATTGAACCTTATGATTTGATAACATGTTTTTTATGCCTCAGACTTTACTACAGGTTAAATAAAATTTATGTATAATTAACTTTTGTATGCATACATATTAGACATAATATGGTGTATATAAACTCATAAAAAGCAAAAACATATACGAAGATAGGTAAGCATATACTAAAATATAGATACCTTGGAAGCATTTACCAAGATTGTATAATCTGAATAATTGATACCCAGTCAAGATATCACCCTAACATACACAACTCTAGAATATATATTGTTAAAACATAAGTTCCAGACATCTGAAAACTCATAATAGCGGTAGATCTTATGGATAAATCAACTAGAAGGGACTAGTCTACAAGTGGTGTATATTGTTTTAGTAATTGAGCCTTCATTCATAGGAATACAACTCCCATAAAATATAGGGACATCTTTACTTATAAATATTAATAGTATATGTATGGTAAACTAATTAGCAAGTTAATATGTGTAACACCTCGGTAATTGGATTGTCGAATTAAAAAGAGAAGGCTTCATTTTTGGATTTCGCTTCAGACCTGCGAGATCTATCTATGTGCCTGGTTAGATGGACTTTTTTATGAACTCAGTTGAGATTTGTGAAATTCAATTTTATGAATTTGTATCACGATTCACCAGAACGAGTTGTCGGATGATCTATGTGTTGTATGAAGTGCCCAAAGAATTGATTGACTTGACAAAATTTTGAACTCAAAGTTAAGGACTACAGGTATGTTATAAAATTAGATATTAGACGATGATTTGTAGCACCGACTTGTAGGAATTTCCCAAATATTGTAGGCCCCACTATGGGATTCTACTTTTGACTAGTATAAGCCATAGAAAGTTTTATGGACCATAGGCCACTATGGCAGTTTTTGATTATGGGTGTTTTGATCTCTTCCTATCAACCAAACTCCTAAAATACATTTTTGAATTATAACTACTTTATAACCATATTTACTTATTAAACTTAGCCTAAATCCTCTCATTCACTGAATTCTCTCAAAACAATTCTCCGAAGACTTCTTCTTTAAATTTTCTTAAGAGCTCCAAGTTGAAAACTAGGGATTCAAGGGACTTAAGGTCTCAATTGCCATTTCTTTTATTTATTATTTTATTATCAAGGTATGTAGAATTCTCCAATGGATTCCTTTCATCCATGGTTCCAAAAGGAACTCAAATTTCTAACTATAATTCACCCAATTCAATAAGGGTTTATGTAAATCTCTATGGTTCCTCTTAATTATGATTCAATCGATGTTATTATATCCTATTTATATTTGATTTAACTTAATTGGATGATTTATAATTGATTCAATATGTTCCATGCTTTATACTTTTATTTTCACCTAAGAATTAGGAACTATGATCATGAATTGATAAGAGATTTTATACATATTTTTATGAAAGGATGAAGTTATGATTTAAGGATACTTTTAAGTTAAGCAACAATTATTTGCGAAAGATTTTCTCAAAATTTGAAAGGGAATCATTATCTTATATGCTTAGAAAGGTAAGTATATAAATGAAGTTATAAAATCATGATATTTGAAGGACCTACTCTTATATGAATTTATGATTTTTATTGATATTATGATCATTAACGTTCAAAATGTTATGAATTAATAATTAACTTTATCTATTCCATCAAGATTTAACTTAGCACCGAGGTTACTTTGATGTGGACACTCAAATAGGGTAGTCTCTTATAGCAACCTCTAGATCCAAACTATGTGCCCCCCATAGGATTATCTTATATGATCTAGCTAGTGGATCCACATATCCTTTATGATATGATATAGATTCTACCTTAGCATGTAGACTCTCCCTTCTCGATGTTGAAGTTACATTGAATTCCATGTTATAGCTCACATGGTCTATTGTCGGTTAAAACTAATATACTTCAAAAAGAACTTTGTCACCTTGAAATATATTATGAAAGCTTCTCAAATTATTTTTTAAGTATACATTAACCTGGTTCATGATTTAATATTTTTCTTGAAGAGTTTTACTATGTTTTAGCTTTAGTAACACATATCATGTTTAAGATCCCTGCATGCTCATGTTTTTATTTTTAATCATATCCCCATACGTCGTACATTACATGTACTAATGCCATACTTGTGCCTTTATTATTTTATAATATAGGGTTTGGGGATCGTCCTCTTCCCACACATGACTAGTTTGTGTGTCTATCTTAGTTTAGTGGATCGGTGAGTCCTCATGCTTCAAAGGAATAAACATAAAGACTTTTATTTCTTATGTTGTCTTTCATTTTAAGACTTGTGTGTGGTGTATGAAATACATCTCAACCACTCTTATGATTGTACAATGGCTTGCCTAGAAAAATCAGATTTATGCCCTTATGTTCTATACTCTATGATGATTTAGCTAGCAAAGACCTCAAAATTCTTTTGATGATGATAATGGGAAACGGGTTAAAAGAACAAGGACTAGATATCAAAATGACAGAAGTGGGAAAGAGTTGACTCAGGAAAGCATAAAAAAGAAACGGATTTTTCTTTAAATATCAATTTGAGTCCAAAAAGGAAAACATTATAGTATAGATGAGTCTAACAAAAATAAGAAAAGAGGCACACAATTTCAATAGGAAAATGATTAGTATTCAAGAAAAACAAGTTTCTTTCGTTATACAAATTGTCAACCTATATTCAATCCCTATAAAAGTATTAGGCACCAGCACGAATAAACAATCTTGGCCAATTAAATAAAGAGTGAGTTAACAAGTGTGAGGACACAAACTATTCGGAGAGTCAACAACGTAGTAGAGGTTAGTTGAATCAATTTTAACAAGAAGCGAGTTTGACTTATTTTAGAGTAGAGAGGAGAAAATTGTAACAAGAAGAAAGTTTGACTTCTTGACTACAAAGTGAGTTTAGAAAATTACACATACTAATGGTGTGTTTGGTATGAAGGAAAACATATGTTTTCCAATTTTCTCATGTTTGGTTGGGACAAAAATTTTGGAAAATGTTTTTCAAATCAAGTCATTTTCCTCAAAATTAAGGAAAATTACTTCCCTTCAAAATTTCGGAAAGCATTTTCTAAAACTCTCATCCAACTTCAAATTACAAATTTTTTTGAAAAACATAATTTTTTTAAAAGATATTTTAATTTCAAATTTTTTTATTTTCACTACTCCTTCCCCCAACCCCGATCATCTCTCCACCTCCCGTGCAAAAAAAAAATTCAAAAAAAGTTATGTCAATTTTAATTTACAACTCGATCCCGAACCCGCAACCCCCGCATCCCCCCCCCCCCCTCACCCACCCACCAAAAAAATAAAATATTTTGAACTTCAAAATTTCATTTCTTCAACCCTACCTCGATCCCACACACCCACCCCATGCCAACCCCTCCCCCCCCCCCCCCGCCCCAAAAAAAAAAAAGTTTATGTATGTTTGTAAAAAATATTTGTGACTTCAAATTTTTATTTTTTCACTCATACCCCTCCACCTCTGGCCCCAACCCCTATTTTCCCCCGACCCAAAAAAATAATTACATTTAAAAAAAATATTTTCAACTTTAAATTTTTATTTTTTCACCCCCTACCCCTACCCCACCACTAAAAGCCCTCCCCCACCCCAAAAAAATCAATTTCTTAAAAATATATTTTTAATATCAAAAATTATTTTCTATTTTAGTAAAAATAAAAGATATGTCTTAAAAATAATTTTTATTCATAAATAAAACACAAAAATCATTTCCTAATAATATTTTCTACTCACTAACCAAACATGAGAAAATAAGTTTTAAATCTACTTGTTTTCAATGGAAAATGTTTTCACACTTTCCATGCAAAACATTTTCCTTCATACTAAAGAAGACCTAGATGTTTTTGTAAGAAAAAGAAAGCAGAGCTATTAGAGTATCATGGGTAAAAGTGAGGCAAAAAGGTAAATGAAAGGGGACTTTTAGACCAAAAAGATGAGTAGAAGGATATTTTTAGACCAAAAATTAATAAAATGTATTTTGGACATGTTTGTATAGTTAATGGATATTTTTTTACCCTTATTTGTATTTGATTTGATTGCTTGAGCGTCTATGTTTTCATGCAGAAGCCTACACCTTGAATGCATCTATCGCTCGAGAACCATTGTTTCCCCCAAATAAACCCTCGGCCTGACTTAACTATTAGGGGTAGAGTTATTCATAAATAATATGAAGTCACAAGCACAATGTCACGCCACGAGCCTACACCCTGGACATGGCCGGCACTAAATAACCATTCTTTTCATAAGTGAACCATTGGCCTGGCCTACTTAACTCACCTAAAGACTTAACTTAATATTAAAGCAAGAATATCTTCAAAAATACTTAAACTAATATCATAGTTAAAATGACAATTTAATTTCAAAATGTCATATCTTAAATAAAAGAAACTCAACTAAACATTTTGACTATCTATCTATGAAGCCTCTATACATACTAAGACAAATATTGGGCCAAACGCCAAAACATTATAATAATGAAACAAGTTCGATGAAAATAAAAATGATCCTTCGAAATACAAGTAGGCTCACCAATGACTGTTAGTGCTAAAACTAGATCAACGAGGCACTGGATGTTGATCCTTGTTACGTGCGCCGACATCATAAAATGATGCAGGCCAACTGGCATCACCACATTGAATGTACTAGTATGTGACTTGGAATGCTAAACAACTACTTAGACTAGATAGGAATAAGATAAACTTACCTTGGTCTACATAACTCAAGAAATACTAAACTCATAATATATAAGGCAATTAAATTACATGCAATAAAATATAAATCTTCTGAAACATGTAAAATAACTCAATCCATTATAGAAAATCCAATAACAAACTCAACTTTGCGTATATATGAAGGTAATATAGTTCAGTGAAAGTTTCTCCAGAAGACAACCACCACTATGAGCCTAGGTGGTTATTCTCACCAGTATGAGCCTAGGTGGTATTGGATGTCTTACCCACACTGCAAGAATTGTCCTATACTTTGTCGTCCCATAGAACATCCTCAACCTAGTGAATTCATTGGCTAAACTCAGGTGATCATCTAAATAGTATGACACATTAATTCCTATGATGGGTACATGGTTTACATGGAGACTTGAGTTAATATTAACTCTTATACCCACATCACTGCTCAATACTACTCCAAAAATATACTTTTTCTTATTCTTTTAAAATAACCTCTTTCCTCTGGGTTGAGATAATTTTCTCAACGCTTTTTGGCTTTTAAATCCCTTTTGCAATCAATGCTCCATTTTCTTGTTTAAACCTCTGTTGGGAAATCTTACTTTCCTCTTAACTTAAATGTAAAAACATTTATGAACTTTTAAGGAGTATTTAGTTTCCCAATAGCTTTTAAGATATCAACTCAACTATTACTCTTTGCTTAACTTCAAACTTAACTCTTAGGAAATACTTAGTTCCCTTATAGCTTTTGAGAGTTTAACTCAACTCATTTTACTTAACATGTAGCTTGATGTAACGACCTGTTTAGTTGTTTTGAGCAGCAGATTTTTATTTCTGGAAAACTGGCTGAAACGACGGACCCCACGACGGACCGTCGTAGGGTCTCGTTTCAATACACTTAGAAATTCTGAAATTGGGTACTGAAAATCGACTCTCTGAACTTCGTGACGGACTTGCAGGACGGACCGTCACAGGCGTGACGGACCGTCACAGACCCTTGGTGGAAACTTGGGTCTCTGAACTTTGCGACGACGTGCAGGATGGACCGTCGCAGGCACGACGGCCCGTCACAGGTTGCGTAATCCCAGTATGGGTCGGATTTCTTTACACGTTTTGAGGGAAGTTTTGGACTATTCCTTCTTTAATGATAAAGTTAGAGGGTTAATATTAATAAGTCTAATTACTTGGGGGTTAAAAGAGGTAACCTTAAGTTAATTAGTGGGATATTATTGCCACCTTTTATTCTTAATTATATTCTGATTAGGGTAAAAGAAAGAGGGTTTGAATAAGAAAACTAGAAAGAACAAAGAGAAAGAGAAGAGAGAGAATCGAACGAGTAAGAGAGAAATCAAAGCTTGGGAAATTGCTTGCTTGATCGCTAATCTTCGGTGGAGGTAGGTTATGGTTTTTACGATATTCGTAGTGAACTCTTAATAGTGAATGATATGTATAGATAGTATTGTAACCCTGCTGTGTGCTTAAATTGTATGCTTGTATGAATGTGATTATCTATTTGTGATTATAATGAGCATGATGAGTTATTTGAATCCCAAATCTTGAAAGAAATCCTAATTCCTTGTTAATGATGATGCCTTGGTGTAAAGAAGGCTTGATAAATTATATAATGAGATTGATGATGCCTTAGTATAAAAGAAGCTTGATAAATTATATAATGAGATTGATAATGCCTTAGTATAAAAGAAGGCTTGATGAATAAGGGGATCGGGTGCCACGTTCCGGTACCCAGGATAGAATGAGGATTGGAGTGTCACCGTTCCGACACCAGGATAGAATTATGGATCGGGTGCCACGTTCCGGTACCAGGATAGAATGAGGATCGAGTGTCACGTTTCGACACCAGGATAGATTATGGATCGGGTCCCACGTTCCGGTACAGGAATAGAATGAGGATCAGAGTGTCACGTTCCGACACCAGGATAGAATATGGATCGTGGTGCCACGTTCCGTACCAGGATATTATATGAGGATCGGAGTGCCACGTTCCGGCACCAGGATAGTATATGAAGCGGAGTGTCACGTACCGACACAAGGGAAATAAAGATAATGAATCTTGAAATATGTTAATAATCTAATCTAATGAATCTAATTCCCAAATGAGTATGGTATTGAGGCTTGAGTCCTCATGTGTGAACTTGGCGGTATTTTTAATGATGATAGTAATTGTTGCTACATGTTGAGTATTGTATTGGTTTTATAATTACTTGATATATACTGTTCCCTATTTTGAGTTGGCTGATGATATCTACTCAGTACCCGTGTTTTGTACTGACCCCTACTTTTATGTTTTCTTCTTTGTTATTTGTGGAGTGCAGCAAACGTGCCGTCGTCTTCAACTCAACAGTAATTCTAGCCAGCTTCGTCACACCGGATCTTCAGGTGAGCTAATGCTTCTAGCTTGGACTGGACTTCTTCTTCAAGTCTTGATGCTTGAACTTCCGGCATGGACTAGCTTTTTACTTGTTTTTGTTTTCTTAGATACTCTTAGTTTAGTAATTTGAGGATAGATGTTCTTGTGGTGATGACTTCCAGATTTTGGGGAATAATAGATGTTTAATTTATTAGTTATTGAATTGGTTTTTATTAATGAGTTTAAGTCTCCGCATTACTTTCTGTTGAGATACATTGAAATGATAAGGTTAGATTGGTTGGTTCGCTCACATAGGAGGGTAAATGTGGGTGCCAGTCGCGGCTCGGTTTAGGGTCGTGACAAACTTGGTATCAGAGCATTAGGTTCGTTGGTCTCATCACACAAGAACGAGTCTAGTAGAGTCTTAGGAACGGTAGGGGGACGCCTTTACTTTTCTTTGAGAGGCAATAAGACTTTAGGAAAATTCCATTCTTTCATTCTTTCTTTCGTGCTACTACTTGAATCCATTGGTATCTAGGTGATACAAATTGGGTATCGACCATCTTCACTCTATTTCGGCAGATGGTTAGAACTAGAGCAACGACTGCACACAACACCAACACCGGCAAGACAAGAAACGTCTGAGCCAGCCACTGGGGTTGTGGCTTGAGGAAGAGCAGTGGCAAGAGGCCGTGGTAAGGTCGTGGGGACGTCCTCTAGAGGAAGAGGACAAGTGCCTAGCCCATCTCTGTTGCTAGGGCGGTGACTCCTCCACCGACTGAGGAAGTAGTGAGTAGAGGGTTAGGAAGGGGAGAATGAACAAGTGCAAAATGAGGAATTGGCCACCCCCAACCTACTCCATAGATGACAATCAGGGTTCTTGCGTTATCTTAGCGGGTTATCTGATCAGGGTCATGGCACCTCCAGTGTTTCTTCTGCACCAACATCTCCGGTTTCATAGGTACAACATGAGCCACTATGGCTCCCCGTATGGATGCCTCATTGGAAGTAGGCACGTTTCCACGTCTGACTACTGGGCCTATAATGACAAATGATGAGCATGAACCTTTTCAGTAAGTTCTTGAAATTTAACCTCAGTCTTCAAGGGTGCTGAATCTGAGGATGCTTACGATTTTCCTGGTTGATTGTCATGAGCTACTACAACAAGATGGGTATAGTAAGAATGGTTTGGTGTGGAGTTCGTGAGTTATCATTTCAAGGGAACGCCAAAATGGGTGGCGGTCACATGTTGAGTGTCAACCAACATAGGCGCCACCTATGACTTGGGCCTCATTCTCTAGCTTGTTTATGGAGAAGTACATCCCAAGTACTTTGAGAGATAGGGAAAAGAGATGAATTCTTAAGTCTAGAGAAAGGTAGGATGTCGGTTACCGCATATGAGGCCAAGTTTGTGCACTATCCAGATATGCCACCAAACTTTGTTTCAGTCCACAGAGCGGATTCGTCGTTTGTGAAGGGGTTGAGGTCAGAGTTGCGGATTTCAGCCTTACAGGTAGCGGCTACGGCAAAATCCTTCCAAGATGGGGGTAGATTTCGTGATAGAGGTGGGAAGGAGTGAAGCCGATGACTTCACCACGACATCGACATCAAAAAGGTTTCGAAAGGGAGGTGAGTTTAATGGTTCTTACACTAGAGGACAGGGTTCCGGAGGTTACTCAGTTCAACCCGTTCAATCTTCACTACAGACTGTAGTTGGGGAGTCCACCTCAGACCGGTCAACACTTCTCTGAGAGACCTATGCTTGACTCTAGGGAGTGTTATGGATGGGGGGAGACTGGGCATATAGGAGATTGTCCAAAACAGAGTATAGACCCCCGATAGCTAAGGGTAGAGGTGGTCATGGTAGAGGCCGTTATTCTGGAGGACGTGGTGGTCGAGGTAATGGTGGTCACCAAAACAGCAGAGGTGATGGGCAAAACAGAGCCACTACAACACAACATGGTAGGGGCAACGGATAGACAAACGATAGGGCCCATTGTTACGCTTTCCCTGGGCGGTCTGAAGCGGAGGCATCGGATGCTGTCATCACAGGTAATCTTTTGGTTTGTGATTTCATGGCTTCTGTATTGTTTGATCCCGGATCCACTTTCTTATGTATCTTCCTCATTTGCTAATGGTCTCTTAATTTACATTGCGAATTACTTGACATGCCTATTCGTGTTTCTACTCCGGTGGGTAAGTCTGTGACAGTTGAAAAAGTGTTATAGGTCTTGTTTGGTGACTTTTGTGGGGAGTAACACTTATGTAGATTTGGTTATCTTAGAAATGGTTGACTTTGATGTAATTCTGGGTATGACTTGTCTTTCTCCGAATTTTGCGATTTGGATTGTAATGCTAAACTGTGACGTTAGCCAAGCCTGGACAGATCCGTTAGTGTGGGAGGGCGACTACACTTCCAATCCGGTTATATCGTGTCCTTTTCGTGCTAAAATAATGGTTAGTAAGGGTTGTTTAGCCTTCTTAGCACACCTAAGGATGCACTACCCAAGTACCTTCGATCGAGTCGGTTTCGGTAGTCTGTGAGTTTTTGGATGTGTTCCCTGCAGATCTTATTGGTATGCCACCAGATAGGGATATGAATCTGTATTGATCTTGAACCGGGTTCTCGCCCCATTTCTATACCCCTTTATAGAATGGCTCCCGCGGAGCGAGTTTAAGAGAGTTAAGGCACAACTTCAAGAGTTGTTGAGCAAAGGCTTCATTAGACCAAGTGCATCTCCTTGGGGTGCTCCGGTTTTGTTTGTGAAGAAGAAGGATGGGAGTTTTCGGATGTGCATAGACTATAGACAACTGAACAAGGTAACTATCAGAACAAGTATCCCATTCCTCGCATTGATGACTTGTTCGATCAGTTACAAGGTGCTTGTGTCTTCTCTAAAATTGACTTGAGATCCGGTTATCATCAATTGAAAATACAGGAAACGGATGTGCCAAAGACTGCTTTTCGAACTAGGTATGGGCATACGAATTTTTTCGTGGGTAATGTCTTTTGGTCTTAGGAATGCCCTGTGGGCTTCATGAGCTTGATGAAGGGATTTTTCAAGCCATATCTGGTCTCTTTGTGATCGTATTTATTGATGATATACTTATATACTCAAAGAGTAAGAAGGAACATGAGGAGCATTTGAGAATGGTATTAGAGTTGTTGAGGAAGAAGAAGCTTTATGCCAAATTCTCCAAGTGTGAGTTTTGGCTAGATTCAGTGTCCTTTTGGGGCACGTGGTTTCTAACGATGGAGTGATGGTGGTTCCTTCTAAGATTGAGGCAGTGAAAAATTGGGTAAGACCTACTAATGCGTCAGAAATAAGGAGCTTGTGGGGTTAGCTAGCTATTACCGTCGATTTGTCAAAGGATTCTCTTCTATTGATTCCCAATTACGAACTTGACTAAGCAGAATGTTCCATTTGTAGGTTGGTCGGATGAATGTGAGGAAAGCTTTCAGAAACTCAAGACCTTGTTGACTACTGCACCAATTCTTACCTTGCCAGTAGAGGGTAAGAATTTCATTGTTTACTGTGATGCATCCTATTCATGTTTGGGTGCGGTGCTAATGCAAGAGAAGAAGGTAAATTGATTATGCTTCGAGGCAATTAAAGGTGCATGAACGTAACTATCCCGACCCAATGATTTAGAGTTGGCCGCGGTAATATTTGCATTGAAGCAATGGAGGCACTATCTCTACGGGGTTAAGTGTGAAGTCTATAACGGATCATCCTAGCCTACGGTATGTTCACTCAGAAGGATTTGAATTTGAGACAGAGGAGGAGATGGATGGAACTACTGAGGACTACGATATCACTATTCTTGTACCATCCGGGTAAGGCTAATTTGTGGCAGAAGCCCTTAAGTAGAAAGGCCGGAAGCATGGGGAGTCTAGCTCATTTGCAAGTTTCTAGACGCCCATTGGCTAGAGAATCCGAAACTTGGCTAATGACTTTATGAGGCTAGAAGTAAATGAGAAGGGAGAATTTTTGGCTGGTATGGAGGCGAGATTCTTTTCTTGACAAGATCAAGGGAAAAAACAGTTTGATGATGAGAAACTAAGTCGAATTCGGGATATGGTGTTGCGAGGAGAGGCTAAGGAAGCAATAATTGATGAGGAGGAAGGTGTTTTGAGGATAAGGGAAGGGTATGTGTGCCCCGTGTTGATGATTTGATCCACACTATCCTCACAGAGGTCCCATAGTTCCGGATATTCTATGTCCTGGTGCAACCAAGATGTACCGTGACCTAAAAAACACTTTTGGTGGAGTAGAATGAAGCGCGACATTGTTGATTTTGTTGCCAAATGTCAAATTGTCAACAAAGTAAAGTATGAACACCAGAGGCCCGGAGGAACACTTCAGAGAATGCCCATTCCTGAATGGAAGTGGGAGAGAATTGCAATGGACTTTGTGGTTGGTCTTCCAAAGACATTGGGTAAGTTTGATTCTATTTGGGTAATTGTGGACAGATTAACTAAGTCTGCTCACTTCATCCGGTCAAGGTGACCTACAATGCAGATAAGTTAGCCAAAATCTACATCTCAGATCAGTTCGATTGCATGGAGTTCCACTTTCCATCATATCAGATAGAGGTACGCAGTTTACTTCTAAGTTTTGGAGAACATTGCATGCGGAATTAGGTACTAGGTTGGACCTTAGTACTGCATTTCACCCTCAGACCGATGGTCAGTCTGAGCGAACGATTCAAGTATTGGAGGATATGCTTCGTGATGTGTGATAGAATTTGGTGGTCATTGGGACAACTTCTTACCCTTAGCGGAGTTTTCATACAATAATAGCTATCACTCAAGTATTGATATGTCTCCATTTGAAGCCTTATACGGGAGGAGATGTAGGTCTCCCATTGGTTGGTTTGATGCATTTGAGGTTAGACCTTGGGGTACTGATCTGCTGAGAGATTCAATAGAGAAGGTCAAATCTATTCTAGAAAAGCTTTTAGCGGCTCAAAGTAGGCAAACGGAATATGGGGATCGAAAGGTTAGAGACTTGGAGTTCATGGAGGGTGAACAAGTCTTGCTAAAGGTTTCGCCCATGAAAGGGGTGATGCGGTTTGGTAAAAGAGGTAAGCTAAGCTCAAGGTATATTGGTCCATTTGAAGTACTTAAGCTAGTAGGGGAGGTGGCTTATGAATTAGACTTGCCTCCAGGGCTGCTGTCGGAGTGCATCCGGTATTTCATGTGTCCTTGTTGAAAAGATACCATGGGGATGGAAACTACATCATCCGTTGGGATTCGGTTCTGCTTGATGAGAATTTGACTTATGAGGAGGAGCCTGTTGCTATTTTAGATAGAGAAGTCCGCAAGTTGAGGTCAAGGGAGATTGCATCCATCAAAGTTCAATGGAAGAATCGACCAGTTGAAGAAGCCACTTGGGAGAAGGAGGCAGATATGCAAGAAAGATACCCAACATGTTTACGGATTCAGGTACTCCTTTTCGCCCTTGTTTTCCTTCTTGTGATCGTTCGAGGACGAACGATGGGTAAATTGGTATCTATTGTAACGACCTTTTAGTCGTTTTGAGTAGCAAATTTATTTCTGGAAAACTGGCTGAGACGACGGACCCAACGACGGACAGTCATGAGCATGACGGACCGTCATGGGCACGACGGACCGTCATGGGCACGACGGACCGTCGAGGGTGTCTCGTTTCAAAAAACATAGAAATTAGAAATTGGGTGCTGAAATGGACTCTCTGAACTCTGTGACGGACCTGCAGGATGGACCGTCGCAGGCACGACGGGCCGTCACAGGTTGCGTAATCCCAGTCTGGGTCGGATTTCTGTTGAGTAATTTAAGGGGCGTTTTGGACTATTCATGCTCATAATTATAAATTTCGTGGGTTAATATTAATAACTCAATTACTTGGGGGTTAAAAGAAGTAACCTTGAGTTAATTAGTGGGTTACTAGTGCCATCTTTTATACTTAATTATATGCTAATTAGGGTAAAAGAAAGAGGGTTTGAATAAGAAAAATAGAAAGAAAAAGGAGAAAGAAGGGATGAACGATCGAACAAGAGAGAAGAAGAAACGCAGCTTTGAGGATTAGCTTGCTTGATTTAAACTCTTCGGTGGAGGTAGGTTATAGTTTTTGATACTATTCGTAGTAAACTCTTAACAGCGAATGATATGTATTGGTAGTATTGTAAACCCCTCTATATGCTTAATTGTATGCTTGCATGAATGTGTGGTTATATAATTGTGATGAAATAAGCATGATGAAGCTATTGAATCCTAAATCTTGAAAGAAATCCTAATCTACTTTGTTAATGATGATGCCTAGTATAAAAGAAGGCTTGGTGAAAAAAGTAATGAGATTGATGATGCCTTTGTATAAGAGAAGGCTTGATGAATTAATAGAATGAGATTAGTGGATCGGAGTGTCACGTTCCGACACATAGAATTAAGGGATCGGGTGTCACGAACCGACAAGTAGAATTAGGGGATCGGAGTGTCACGTTCCGACACATAGAATTAAGGGATCGGGTGTCACGAACCGACACGTAGAATTAGGGGATCGGAGTGTCACGTTCCGACACATAGTATTAGGGGATCGGTTGTGACGAACCGACACGTAGAAGTAGGGGATCGGAGTGTCACGTACCGACACATAGTAGTAGGGGAGCGGAGTGTCACGTACCGACACAAGAGGAAGAAAGATAATGAATCTTGAAAGATGCTAATATACTCAATCTAATGAACCTAATTCCCAAATGAGTATGGTATTGAGGCTTGAGTCCTCATGGATGAACTTGGTAGTACTTATTGATGATTATAGTACTTGTTGTTGCTACATGTTGAGTATTATAGTTGATTTATGATATTAACTGATATATAATGTTTTCTATTTTGAGTTGGCCGATGATACCTACTCAGTACTTGTGTTGTGTGCTGACCCCTACTTGTATGTTTCTTTCTTTGTATTTGTGGAGTGCAGCAAACGTACCGTCGTCTTCAACTCAACCGCATCTCTAGCCAGTCTTCATTACACCGGGATTCAGGGTGAGCTAATGCTTCTAGCTTGGACTGGATCTTCTTCTGCAAGTCTTGATGCCTTGAACTTTCGGCATGGACTAGCTTTTTACTTATTTTCGCTTTCTTAGATACTCTTAGTTTAGTAATTGAGGATAGATGTTCTTGTGATGATGACTTCCAGATTTTGAGGATAATATTAGTTGTTGAGTTTTTACAAGTTATTGAATTGATTTTATTAATGAGTTTAAGTCTTCCGCATTGTATTTTGTTTATTATGTTTGAAATGTTGGGGTTTAGATTGGTTGGTTCGCTCACATAGTAGGATAAGTGTGGGTGCCACTCGCGGCTCGGGTTTGGGTCGTGACAGATTAATAAATTAAGCTTTAACTTAGTAGATCTTGAACTAATTGAACTAAATTAGAATTTAAAGATATAATTAATATTGGGATTTGCAATTTATATATAACTAATAACTTTTATTATATGAACTTAAATTTAAATTTGAACTTGAGAATACTTTAGAAAATGAATAAATGTAGTAACTAAACTTAATTAGATTTATTAAGCAAGTATTATAAATATATATTAACAATGAATTAATGTAGTAAAATATTATTAAATTTAATTTATAATATAACTAAATATTGATGTTTTTGTAGATGGATCATCGTTTGTGGATGTATAATATGCATTATGAAATTGGTCCTACTTTACAACCGAGTTTATTGACGGTGTTAGAGATTTTATTGAGCTTAAAATGACACTTGACATGTTAAAGAATAATTGATTGGTTAGGTGACCTTGTAGTGCATGCAAGTGCTTAAACTTTTTAAAACCAGATACAGTTATAGTTCATTTGTACCATA
Organism: Solanum peruvianum; assembly: GCA_027705065.1. Taxonomy (NCBI): domain Eukaryota; kingdom Viridiplantae; phylum Streptophyta; class Magnoliopsida; order Solanales; family Solanaceae; genus Solanum; species Solanum peruvianum. The sequence continues at coordinate 28,312,467 of JAKWJD010001760.1, forward strand.
ATGTATTTAAGCGAAGATATTTTGCATGGATTGATCATAAACAAAGAGATGGATTTTATGGTATGTTTTGTAATTCGATGATTGTTGATGAATATATTATGCTTACACCACATGGTTGAATTACGCTCTAACAGGATAAGGTTGAACAATATGATATGTTCGAACATGATAGGGTTCATGAAATGATGAATGATTCTTTCGATTTTCAAGGTGGTATGGAACCCAAACTATATTTCGAGGAAGTTCCTAATTAAGACAAAATAGGACTCTATGATCAATTAAAAGAGTTTTTTGGTGCATTATGTGAAGGGTGTCCACATTCTGCCTTGTTAGTTGAAATTATATTAATGAATATTAAATCAGATTGGAATGTTCCCAATGCGGCAACGGACTCAATAAGTGATCTTTTGTGTGAACTAGTTAATCCCGAGTTCAATATATCTAAGAACTTCTATAAGGCAAAGCATTTGATTCCAAGTTAGGATTGACGTATGATTAGCTTGTTCGTAAACACATGGGATAATGAAGCCGTCTGTACATAATTTACCAAATGGGTGAGGAACTATGAAACTAAGCAATCACTCAGTATTTAATAATATTTTTATGTTATACTAAATAATATTACTTGAAATCTCAATCACTAGATTTACGATGATTACTCAAGTGTCCAACATTTTAAGATAGTGAAAGAACTAGCACTTGGACATGAATCTCAAGTAATGACAATGAATAAGTATTGTGTCAATGGTCATAGTCTACATAAAAGGTGATGTTGATGGTACTAGACAAACTATTGAATATTATGGTGTCATTCATGAGATTTTTGAAGTGAAGTATTCAGCTTGGCATAAGAAGAAGATTGTATTGTTTCGGTGTGTGTGCTTTTTCCCATCGCATAGAGGAAAAGTGGTGGACCATCAACATAATATAATTGAATTTAAGCACACCAGGAGATACAGAAGCTATAAACCTTTTATTATTGTTCAAAATGCTAAAAATTGTATTATGCTCTATATCCATTACATAGAGACAAAGTTGCTTAGGGGGTTGTTGTAGAAAATAAGCTAACGCGAAGAATTGAAATTGAAAATGTCTTAGATGTGGCGTATCAAAATGATGTTGCCGTTGTTCAATAACAAGTTGACGTTGAATTGGAAACTACACTACAACATCCTCAACACATATTAAAAGAAGTATCCAATGATGAGATATCGAATGCATAGGAACAATTATACAAGAATGGGGAAAATATATCATTTGATGACAAAGAATGAGACGATAATGAAAATGAATCAACCGAGAAGGACGGATAAGAGAATGATGGAATTGAAACAAGTGAGGTGGAATAGTAGTTGAATGAAATCTAATGAATGTAAGTTAATTTGTTTTGTCAATTGTTATTAAATTTATGATTTTTATATATTATACAGGTAAATTTGCATACATATGTCATCAAGCGGTGCAGTGATAGACATAGTGGGCATCTTGGATTTATCTAGACTATTGAGGCTAAAAAGAAAAAGATAGATAGGAGACCCATAGATCATGAGGATATCTCAGAGTGCATCAGTCATGACACTCATTTATTTTCTATTCCATTTGGTACGGCGTATCCTCTGAAATAATATCCTAATTACCATCGACCAGCTGGCGCCTCCTCTACTTAATAGTCAAATCCTCTACGGCGCCACGAGGGACTACATTTACAGGCTATTTCTCTACCACGACCCTTTTCGGAAAGTAGGATATTGATAGGTACTCCATCTCCCACAGGGTCATCTACTTAGTTATCTTCCATGAGGATCTGAGAATCTAGTAACCAACAGTCAGATTCTATGGAGAGTAAGTCTAAATTGACGTTCTATTAATCCTAGTGCATCACCTTCATCTAAAGTTACACGAAGTGTTGCATCATATGTTGAGATGCCTTCTCTAGTCCTGGCTGATATACCCTGGTTTCACGATATTTTTGATGCTTTTTTCTTAAGTTAAGTGTGCGTCCAAAAGCCTTTTTATTTTATTTTTTATGTAACTTTCTCTTTATTTGTAGGAAATCTGTCTTAAGATGAACACGAATGTTTTTGAGCAAGAAACGTAGAAAAGTACCACCTATGGAGCTTGTGATGGACCGTTGTACCTATGAGGGTCCGTAGGTGGCATCGTAGTGAAGCTGCTGAAGGAAGATAGGGAAGTCTGACCAAGTGTGGGGTTACGAAGTGCGTGACGGACCGTCGTAACCATGACGGTCTGTCCTGCTAGTTTGTCCTGATGATCAGAGAAGTAGTCCCAGTACCCAAATTTCAAAGAGTTTAAGTGTTATAGAACGAAGACCCTCGACAGACTGTTGTCCCTGTGACGATCCGTCATACCTGCCGTCGAGGGTAATGAAGAGAGCAGCATAAGAATTTGCAAAGTATGGGACGACGGAGTCAATGACAGCCCGTCGTGACCACGACGACCCATTTTGAGGTTCGTCGACCCAGCCGTGTTTTGACAGATTTCAAGCAATTAGAGTCCTTGTTTTATTAGGTTTTG